>QFEU01001306.1:0-25801 GCA_003316345.1 Tricholoma terreum | reverse complement strand
TGTCGGGGAGGCGCTGGTTTAGCAGGAAAATTTGTATGTGATGTATGCCCCCATCCCGCACTTGGTTCTTTTCTCCGAGTCTCTATTCGGATTCGTCTGTTCTTATGTAGCTCTTCTCCACCCTATGCTGTCGGTCTTGTATTATATCACCTTCACTATTGACTCTACACTTTTCTGCTTCTGCTGTTGTATAATGAATCGATCGCTGCTTGGAAGAATTTTACTTCAGTTCAAAAAAATTAGCAGACTTTAAGATACCTGTTGAAAGTTTTCGAATTTCAAAAGAATGATGAGGGCGAGATTCGAACTCGCGCCACCGAAGTGACCAGATTGTATGAGCAGCTACTGCTCTGGTTCCTTAGTCTGGCGCCTTGGACCGCTCGGCCACCTCACCGATATCTGCTTTCTTGAACTGTTGAACAACAGAATAAAAAGGCATTTATCGCAATCTAATCTTATCTGCCACATCATCCAACTCGAAGCTAAACAAACTTGAATGCACTCCTCGACGTTACTGGGGCCAGATCGTCTTGTGATTGTTTTCAAGTCATCTGGCTTTCAATCATACTTCTCTGAACTGCGCTTGTTGTAATCGCTGACTCTATACAGTTTCAGGTTTGGTGATAAGTACATGTAAATTGAATTCCACAGCTTCGTGTCTGATTGGATTCCCAAAATCAAGTTCTAAACCTTTTTTTATCAGTTCCTTTCTTCCCAAGGGGGCTAGCGCAATGCCCGCTCATCACGAGGGACAATATTAGGATCCTCCTTCCAAATTGGGACAAAGTAACGTCCTAAGATGGACTTGTCCTTGTACTCCAATGCAGCTCCAGGAATGGCGGTCCTGGTATTAGATGTCGCTCATCTACTATATAACCCGACCTCCGTCGTGAGGTAAAGGAACCATCCGTCACCACAGCAGTATTGACATCCGCAGAACAACCTCGCATCGACCTCAACAACAATAGACAGGACACGAAGCACTCCGAACTAAACTCAGAGTTGCATTGTTCTGCGCTTATTATCCTCCCCTACACGCTTATATCAAAGCTTCGCTCCACCCTCGGTCGCAAAGCCCATACTCTTTCTCCTACCCAATTCTTTTTTTTCTTTTTTCGCTCTCACAACTCGTATCACTTTCGAGTTGGTTCCTTCATTGCAAGTCTATCATACACACCCACCACGTCTCATTAATCCACGCCCACACCCGACTCATCCACATAATGAACATGTCGTACGCCTACAACACCCCTTCCTCCCCGTCCTACGGTTTCTTCCCCGCTGGCGCTACATCCCCCAATGCGTTTGCAGGACTTCACCAGTCACCGCGCGAGCAACACGCCATGTATGCTGCGTTGTCAGCCTCGGCTGGATACTCACAACCATGCAATAGTCAGCAGACACAGAGTCAGGGTGGATTCAAGAAATACGTGACACGGAAATGACGTTCATTGATGTGCGGACAGTGGACTGCTTCCGCACATCCCCCTCCACCGCCTCATGACGCATACCGGCAACAATCATGACATTTGGCGCCCATGGGTTAAGGAGCAATGACCCACAGTAGTTCATCGTGCGGCGTCTTCAACAACAAGGAAGGGTTACTTTGAGGGAAAGAGGAGGGCCGGACACGACCTAGACTTGCAACGCAACTACCTTTCCGACATCAGTGTTGATCACATTCGTTGGCTTCTATCCATACATTTCAATAATCCGCACTGCATTTTGCATTATATCATAGACATCTGTATCCTCTATTTTTTAAGCTCTAATGTATTTGTATTATGAAAGCAGTAAACCGGCCCGAGTTTCTGGTGTCTAAAAATACCCTCAGGAAAAAGCTCTGACTTGGGACAACATCGAAATCATCGCTGCATCCCACGACGACGAGCACGACCGACCATGGTGCAACCCCGTCCCTCATCCAATGTCTCCACTCTCGAATCGGTGTACGCCCTAGCCCACCTTTCCGAGTACGTCCATACCCTAGACTCATTACCCCTCGACCTCTCGCGCAACTTTGCAGACCTGCGCGAGTTGGACGCAGTTCTCTCCTCTTCCATGTCTACCATCATCAACAAAATCACTACTCTGACCACGATGATCGAGGAGGGTCGAGGGTCAAAGGAGGAACGGCTTTGGCTTCTCACAGAGATCGCAGAAGAGGCAGCACGCCTCAAACTCGGTGGAGAGGACAAGATCCGCGTTGCGTGTCAAGCGGCGGACAACTTGAAGTCGAACATGCTTCATTTGAAGATGCTGGCAGTGAATGTTCCGGGATTCGATCCTGCAACAGTGAACAGGAGGACGGTGTACCCTCACGTCGCTGCAAGGTCGTTCATGCCTGCCATGTCTCTGGAGACGGGGAGAAGGAGAAGGGTAGGATACAGCTCGCTTTTGGTCAGTGCTCCGGATCCAAGTCCACATAAGAGGAAGCGGGTACAGCGGGATGATGATGTCGACGCACCGCATACGAGGTCTCCAAAGAAAGATAGGACTACCGCGACAGACGCCAACTCCCGTTCCCGAGCTCGAACGAAAAAGTGGGTCCATCGATTCACTTCGTACACTACACACGTCTGATTGTTATCCTCAGAAACGACCGAGCCGCTTCGCCCTCTGATTCCGTTGTCTCCGTAACATCACACCCCATAGTCCAAGCACCACAAAGCATGTCTCGAGCCCTAAACAACTCTGGCCCACGTACAAATGGTGTCGTGTCCAACACGACCAACAAACGCGCTCGATCCACCGCCAATACCACCCATCACGTCCCTTCGCCTCAACCGAATGAACATTATCCTTTACATGGTCCGATTATCCCTTCATCCGGGTACAATGGCGTAGGCGCCAATCCTCGCAGGGACGCATTCAACGTGCCACCCTCTTCCCTGCATCCATCCCTTCCCATCCCTTACCAAAACGCTGGTAGTAGCAATATCGGAAACGGGTCACACGCACTGTCTGTCAATTACGATATGCATGCTTTGCCCCAATCACTGGTCAATACCCCAGAGTGGAATCCACCACCTACACAACTCGAAGGGCCTGGAATGCCTCTTGCGAGGAGTCAGCCGATTCAACCCATGCTTCCGGTGATATCAACTCCCGTGCTTTCAACTCGTGGAGAAATGACTGAACCAGGCGAGGGTGAAGGTGATGGCGATGATAACAAAACTTATTGTTTCTGTGAGAGAGTCAGTTACGGGGAGATGATTGCTTGTGATGATACACAGTGCGAGAGAGAATGGGTATGTTCTTGGCCTCTTGCTTGACTGGGCTGGTCACTTACTATCATATTTTCCTAGTTCCATCTTACATGTATAGGACTCACGGTACCTCCAGAGGGTCGCTGGTTCTGCGAGGCTTGTCTAACCAGACGAAATGCAAAACGGGCAGGACGAGGGGGAAAGCGCAGGTCAGGAGGGGGTAGAACTACTGGGAGAGCTAGTTGATATGGTTCGTTGAGCAATAGCATTCTATCAATCTCATTCTTGGAGGCCATCGCACTTGCTTTTAATGTTTTCGATGATACTGTATAATTGATGTTTTAGTAACGGAATCCGAAGTCTATGGAGGTTGTGAGGGGCAAGACCTCCAGGGATATGGACAACGCTGAACGTTGAAACACCGAGTGCATTTGCGATAGATCGCGATAATATGGCATACAGAACATGGAAGAAAGATAAATGTCAGCAAATCTCCATGAACAGTATCAACGTCGTTTTGACCCTCGTCCATCGTCCAATCCCGGCGAACTTCTCCGCTTGCTGTCCAATACTGAGTCAGAAAGCCTCGTATACAACACTGACGATTAGACAAACCGGCTAGAACCACGGTCTTCTGGTTCACCACTGGGCGTTCGCCCTCCTAGGTCCTTATTGTTGCCACCATAGTCCAGCCCATCGACAGCTGGTGCATTCCCATCCCGATCCTTATACTTATTCTGGTTTCGCGGTCCTGTTGGAACCCCAGGTGGCAGGGGGGACGCGGGTCGTACTGGCACTGGCGGTGGTGCTACGCACAAAGCAACGATACAGCATAGCGAAGGAGTGAAAGGATACCACACGTCACTCAAACATTGAATTATGAATCAGGTAGTTAAACGTACCGCCTTCGCCCGCATACATGCCTCCCCGACCACGACCTCTTGCTGGGAACCCTCGCCCTCTGCCCTGAGCGCGTCCACGATATGGTATGGGCGTTGCCCCTCGTCCTGCACTCGGTCCTTGCGGGACAGTCGGAGTGGGCTCCATATTTGAGTACATTTGTTGGCCCATTGCTCCTTGATCCTGAGGTGCACACTAGCATGAGCGATCCTGGATTAAAGCCGATGAAAGTCAACCGCATACCTGCATCCCAAAATCGCCCCCGCCCATGCCCATGTTCATCATGCCAGCCTGCCCAGGTCCACCAGCATACCCGTCCTGCATCATGTTCACATTCGCGCCAACTTGCTCTGGGGTTCCATTACCGACTCCTACACCTCCTTGCTGAACCTGTGCCCCATCAGGCATCATCCCGCGCCCGTCAACCTGCATCATTCCACCACCCATTCCCATGTCTCCACCCATTCCCATGCCCATGCCCATTGGGCCCATCATGCCTGACATATCCATCATAACGCCCGGTGCCATCATGCCAGGATTAGCCGCTGCGCCGTTCATCATGGCCGTTGTTCCGGTCATCACCATTTGCCGAACTTCGGGCGGTAATGCCGTTAATTGATCTTCAGGCATAGCAGAGAAATTCTAGGGATTTGACGTAGCCCTTAGAATCGTGTGGCAAAACAAAAAAAAAAGCAAAAAACAAGAGAAAGGACGTACGATGACGTTTGTCTTCAGAACGTTTGCCATCTCTCCTAGGTCTCGTCGACGATAGCAATACGCCTCCCACGAAATTTCGTCGAAACCATAGTTGAACCAGTCGCTGATATCCGAGCCTGGTCTTCGCCAGGGCTTTTCAGCCATTGCGGCTATATCCACTTCAAATATTGAGCGTCCGTCAAGGATACCTACAGCCGTTGGGTCAATGGCGGGGTGAGAAGGTGGGGCAGTAACTGGAGGAAGTGTTGAAGGGTCTACACCGTTATCATCTTGCAGTTGCGTTTCGAAATCTGGGGGCTGGGATGACGGTTGGGGTGATGGTTGCAGTCCTGGTAATGAAGGTACAGAAGAAAGAAGACTTTGTGGTTGAACAAGGGGAGGTGGTTGGGCAGAAGTTCCAGCAATACCTCCTCTTTGTATTGGAGTATATTCGGTGGTTAAAGTGGGAGCGGCTGTGTACTGTGCGTCAGTATGCATCCTAGGTTGGTGTATCTCGTCACCTTTAGATGGGGCGGGAACAGAGGTACTGGTGGTACGATTTGTCGGTGGCTTCCCGGCAGTAGGTTGACTACAAAAATGTTAGGTGAGGATATGAGAGGAATAATCTACTTCACCGAAAATCAAGCGACCGTGCGTGGGGTTCCAATATGAATTCGACCTGCGAGCAAGGTGTAAGCCAGACCACACGCCACTGAAAGCGAGAAAGATGGGCGCTTACGTCTTCTTCCTCTTCTTCCTCGCTCTCATCACCCATTTCAACCACGTCTTCCTCTTCCTCCTCTTCACCCTCGGGAGTACTTTCTTCTAGGGCAGCTGCTTCGCGTTCCTGAGCGACAGCCTCCAGGTGGGCAACGACACCATTTGATGGATGCGCGGCTTTGTCAAACGAGATTCTAGACTTGCGATATGTAAAGTGCGATGGCGAGGGCGACTGACAAGACTCACGGCTGGGGCACTAAGGTAAAGTGCGTATAAAGAGTCAAAAGACTTGTTATTGAAGAGATGACAAGTAACAACGGCTCGCTCCCCAGAATGCTACGACGAAACAGAGTGAGCCATTAACTGACCAGATTTACTCTCAGGTTGCGTTGAACTGCCATAGAGAAAGTCGTCGTCGTCATCCCTGCATGGAGGTATCAGCACGACATTAAAGCCCATAACAGCTCGACGAACATCTGCACTTGTGCGCGCGCCAGAAATTTCGATGAAAATATTTCAGTGAAGAATTGCAAGAGTCGGTGTGACCATGTGACACATCACGGCTATGCTGCGTATACCCTCATCTACACGCAGTTATGCCATATCAGTCAAGACCCCAAAAGCTCTGCCAGGAAAGCAGCTTCCGCGCGTCTTCAAGGACAAAAAAGCTTTCCAATACAATTGGTATAGAAATATTCTCGAGAACAGCTCCAAAGGCCCTCTTCTCTTCCTACACCACAAGCAGTTCTCCGCGCAGCGTCTAATCAAACTTAGACAGGGCATCATCGCATCGAGTCGCCCCGAGCCATCACTAGCATCTCCTACACCGACTCCCATTCCGCCTGCGCCCGAGCTCACTGTTATCCGCACAAGCATATTTGGGGCAGCTCTGCGTGATTTTCCAGATATCAACCTCGAGGAGGTAGATCGAATGCTAAATGGGACTGCAGGGAACTTTGCTGTCCTGTCCCTACCCACCTTCGACCCCCCTCTACTAAACGCCGTTCTTCGTGCCATGGACCGAGGTGTCCCTGCGCGCAAACCTAAAACGCCTGAGGAGATCAAGAAAGAGCTTGATGAGAAAAACGCGGACCCGGAGACACCAGGACGGAGAGTAAAGCGCATGCGGAAAACTCTGCACCCTGAGCTCCACCTAGTCGGTGCGCTCATCGAAGGGCAGGTGTTTCTGCCCGAGGGTGTCAGGGATGTATCCAAACTTCCTACGCTGAGTACTTTGAGGGCTCAGATTGTGGGACTACTGAGCGCACCTGCAACACAACTTGCTGGCGTGTTGAATGAAGCGAGTGGAGGGAGGTTAGCGAGGACGCTGGAAGGACTGAGAAAGGGCTTAGAACAGGACTCTTCGGGAGCGACGGATGTCGAACCACCAACACTTTGATCCCTATAATATAATCTAATTTGATGTTTGACGCCTCTCATTGACCTCTTACATCCTTCTCAGACTTGCGTGTGTGAATCTTATGGGCACTTTGGACGTTGGAACTCGGTCCATTACTCAACTGATGGACAACTCATCCCGTAAACAAAATTCCCAAGTTCTATCCTCACCTCCTTCCCCTGTCTTTCCAGTCCCGTGCGCTCGTTCGCCTTTTGTCATACGATGCTCATACCCACTCCACGCACTTCTATTGAACGCGAAAGATCGTAATTGAATGTAGCGCGGATTGGGTGGTGTACTACCTGATGTTGGTAGTGGTGGCTTTTTAGCTAGGCGCGGAGTATCCCTATTGCGATGCGCGTGAGTATTACATCCTGTTGAACTCAGTGAATCTGTAGACGAACCATAGTGTGTATGGTGGAACATTCCGCAGAGTGATTAGAATTGTACCTCGTGTCCGGTCGGTCTCCTTCGGTATAATGAACCCGTTCTCTTCATGGGGTTCAGCAGTAGCACCTTCATCTACAATGTCGTCGTCGTCATCATCATCATCAGCCTTTTTCTTTTTCTTTGTAGAGGTTAACGAAGGAACAGGTCCCAGAATCAGTAGGTTAGCTGCTGATCGCAAGAACCCAAGGATGAGCATTTGATTCGACAAGATATTTCTATCCTGGTCAGTTATGCCCTTTCCTACAACCCCACATGCATCAGTGAGTCACTCAGAAAATAGCATCATATAGACCTCACTTACCAGCATGAGGAAAATTCCACACCACCCGATCCCATCTCCGTCCCTTCAACAATCCGACCCTCTCCAACCTAGTAGCATCGACCTCAAACAACACTTCCACTCCTTTCTCCTTCAGGAAACCGACGATGCCTTCTGCCTCTGGATATTTCTCGTAGCACGCTTGTTCAGAGTCGTATGCCGTAGCTGTAACATTCCTCGGGGGCAAATATTCCAATGATGGTGGTGCATCGTGAACGAGTGCGCGCGCGAATGAGAAGTTTCCTTCCCCGATAAGAAGTATCTTATCGGTGACACGGAATGGGACTGTCATTCGTTGAGGTGGAGATACACTCGTAATAGCTTTGCCTTTCCCTTTCCCAGATCCAGAGGGTTTGCCTTGATGAGCCTGGACGTTCTTTTTGCCCTTCTGTTCGGCAACTTGTGCTGCGTGCGATAGCTTCTCCTTGGCCTTGAGGCGCGACTGCTGGGATTGCAGGGCTGATTTGAGGTTTTTACTTTTGGCCATTCTCGTTAAAGTTGAAGTTGAAGTTGTTCAGGTATTGTTCTGACGTCACGCGTCGCAAACTCATTGCGTCTTTGTGCACTCAAGATGAAAACGGAGTTGGTCCGATAATTTATGAATTGCATCCAATACAAACAAAAAGTATATAGAATGAAGTGGACTGGAGCATCCTGAGAGAAACAAGAATGAGACAGATGGGCAGGCAACGTCGGAAATTGACGGTGGCTCGGGTAAGGAATCCTAAGGCAAAAGTAGACAAGATGAAATCAAATAGGCATCTTGAACGAAGAATCCAGGTATGGGTCGCAGATATGTGGATGGGGTTACATCGGGGACTTCAGAATGGTCGGTCAAGTTGTGCGGGTGGTGGAAGGGCGGCAGCAGAACAAGAACAGCTTCATTTTTCATTTCCGCATTGCGTCAGCTCAGCAGTCGTAATTGTGGTGGATCGCAGTGGGCTTGAGCTGGAGCGCAATGAACGGAACAAGACCTGGAACGTCTCAAATTGCATCAGATGTATTTCTGGTATAAGGCAAGGGGCTGAGGTTGCGGGCGTAGTTTGAGACGACCAGACCATGGCGAGGACCTCAGTTGTGAAGGGAGGAAATCGCGGCCGTGTGAGACGAGAAAGTATGATCAGAATGAAGTCGACGTCGAAATGTATGGGTAGATAGACAAGCAACAGCAGGAGTTTTGACGCAATTCTGGGCAAGATCTTACTGAAGCGATCATCATGGACGAGGAGATGCGCCAGATGCCATGCACGGGCGTAGGGGCCATGTGATGCCAGAGGTGTGCAAGCGAGAGTCCAAGAAAATTCGGTGAGTGCGATCATCGTGATGTGTTGCGAGGTGCCTAGTAAATCGACAATTTAGTTTACAACAACGATAAAAATGGAGGACCAAGGACGCACGAAACCCACAGGCCCCAGCTCTCAGACCAAACAAAATGCCACGATGTCAATACAACCAAAGAAGTCCCGAGATCAAGACAAGGGACGTGCAAAAAGCCCGACGTCGACGGTACCCGGGCGCCAAAATCCCGATCTGAATGGTGCCAATATCGATGAAGCAATCACGATATCGCAAAGATGAATATCAAGGAAGGAAAATTTCTAAAACCGCGAATGCGAAGGATGGAGCCGAGTTGTATGCCCAATAGAAGCCGATGTCAAAGTACTACCGGAGACTCCACAGAAAGAGAATTGAATCCACGAGATAGGACGCCCCCAAAAGAGAAATGAAAAAGAAAGGCAAGATGAAAAAGAAGCAGAGAAAAAGAGATACAATAGTAGAATCCTTCACCCGTCCCGGCGCCACGCCCTCGTTCCCTCCTGAACACCATCAGGTACCGATAAGCAGTCAAAAAGCATAAGAGACAGCCAACGACATTCCGAGAAGTCGTTGGTGTAGATGATCGTGGATCTATGGTCCATATGGCAGGACGCCAGACGCCAAGGATAATAGGATGTACGGACCAGGGAAGCAACCAAGCATAGATAGTTGGTGCTCGTACAGGAATAGCGAGTGGAGCAATTTGAAAGATGTCCACATAGAACAAGGGTGAGAAAATGACGATGGCTTGAATTGAAGAAAGCGAGACGAAGAGCAAATGTAAGGGAATGCCCGCGTAAGTCTTGAGCGAAGTGATGTAATGTCCCATGTACGGAAGGCCTAGAGAGAGGGATTAAGGCATGCAGATCATGCATAGGAAAACGTCAAGGACATACAAATATCCATGCCCCAGCATCTTTGGGTGAATGTCTGTGCGGGGGATTCTCAGTGAGAAAGAGGCCCATAAAAATCCAGATGTCCAGAAAGTAAACGCGTAGGTGGCAAAATCATGCTCGGGGACGGAAGCCGCAGCCCAGGGTAGCGATTGTGGCCCAAGTACGGCCGCGATGGAGAAGCAGACCGAGGGGCTGACCAACGATTCATTACAAGGAACCACCAAGGGATGGAGCACAGATCCACGGAGGAGACAAGAAACGTGAGGACCGCCGCGTCCGACGAAGAAAGCATCCCGAAGAAAGCATCCCGGAGTCGCCGTCAAGAGGAAGAGAATGCCAGAGTCGGAGGACTGCCCAGAGGTGGAGGACGAAAAGCGAAAAAAGCAAAGAAAGAAAGAGTAAAAGAAAACGTATAGTACGTGTGTAAAGTAATGTCCATAACCACATCGCGGCGCCGCACCCTCCTTCCACCTCGTTCCCAAATTCCGTCGACATGGTGAAATGATAATGATCAGCCATCAGCCGCGCGGCGTACGTCTGCAGAGCAAAGAAAGCATGGACTACAATGCTCCACCCACCGGCCAACACGCCCTCCAACACCACCACCACCACCACGGCGGCGCGCGGTCTGGATAATATGGTAAGGTTAAGTAATAATAATTTTCCAGATAACATACCGTGCGCGCCGCTTGTTGATGCAGCGCGCCTCGATCTGAGGGATGATGCCTGAGCACATGTATCAGTAGGAGCCAGGCAAAACATACCGCGTACCCGCCGCCCGCTCCCCACCCGGCCCCCGTCCAGAGCCATGCCCCTCTACGAGAAAAGAAGAATGTCAGCCACCTCATCAACGGGGTCCAACAGCTCGGTGAAACTTACTGGACATGCTCCGTTCGGGAACGCGTCCCATACGTATGTGCACTAGTTGACGAAGGCGGTTAGTGGTAATGTCGAGTATAAGATAGGCTTACCCTGCACACACGCTGGGACGCTACCGGAACTGGAACCCACTCACTTCCTTGGCCAGCCTCGCAGGTGGAACTCACCAACACCTGGAGTAGGCCCTCCCAGATCCACGTCGTTCGGTCGGCCATGTCGTCCGGTTGATTGATGTGCTTGCAAACAGGCCCTGTAAACAAAACCACCAATACAAGTGAGAGATTACGGTGCTATGGTAAAGGATGACACAGCTTCGCATGTTCAGCTTGGATTACAGGGATTACAATGGACCTTGAAAGTGAAGAAGAGCGAACGTTGAGGTGGAAAGAAGAAGAGAGATGTCTGGGATTGGCTGACAGAAAGGAGACAGCTAAATAGAATGCTGGAATCGCTGACAAAGCGTAATTGCGTTAGAGGAGGTTGACTGGAAAGAATTCACATGATCATATGTCGCGTCGCGTCTTGGCACGTGTTGCCAATATTGTGCCGAGTTTGCATCTCACGTCAAAACAAGCAAGACCAAAGTCAGAATAGGAGTGACGTGCCAGTGCTTGCCACGTCCACGAGGAAACCCCATAAGTACCATATCTAGCAGTGCCGCATCGTCTTCATATCAGAAGCCCCCTTCGCTCGTTAATATATCACTCCTATTGAAAAATGGTGCGTTATCTCTAGGTCATGCATGTTTAACTTCTTATGTTGCGTGTAGCCTACCCAATTTGAGATGCGCCAACGCAATGCAAAGTTCGCCAAAGATTCTCGTGAGGGTAAGAAACCCACACGCCCATCACGGCAGGAACAACTCTTAAAACGAAGCCCGCTCAATTTATGGGCGTTGGGCGTGATAGTTTTTGTCATCTGTGGTGGAGGTGTGTCATTGTTGCTCGTCAATATCATCATATGTTGCTCATACACATGCTTTATACAGTGCTGTTCGAACTTGGGAGAATCATATTCCTATGATTTCTTCGTGTAGGAGGTGGACATATCGTGGTTATCAAAGGAAGCTCTGCATCATACGTTGTACAACCTAATCTTCTTATATATTCCTTCCATCTGCCACGCAAAGGGGAATCCAAAAGTTGTTATTAGTGATAAAACATCAAACCCAAACGCACTTCTGATCAATCATCCACCCCAGAAGCACTCGCACCACTCACGTCCATACTCTGACTACGCAGACTCGCATTCCCGCTGCCATTACCCTTCAGCCTGTCTTTATCTGATGAAGAACCTGCCCTGGTAGGTTCAACACCTTCCATCGCGTCGCCCTCGAGCTCCTTTTCATCAACTTTTACCTCGTCACCAGCCCACACGCGCATTGTCGGCTGCCAGACCATCACAACGTTGTCCTCTGATGCACTCGCCACAGTCCAGTTCTCTGCTTCCCCAGGTGCCCAAGAGAAATCCGTTGGACACGATGTGTGACCTAAAGTAACGGGTTTTTCACAGAAGGAGAGTGATACGAGAAGCTGATCATACCTCCGTGAACAAAAAGTAACTCGGGTGGTCCGTCTTCTTGATCGTCAGGTGTCTGCTCCTGCCCAATGAGCGACAAATCCCAAATATTAATCCGTCGATCACTTGATGCAGAAGCGAAGATGGTTGGGTTATGTGGGGACCAAGCCAAGTGGAGAACCTCGTCAGTGTGCGCCTCAAAAACGTGTAACTTCTTTCCAGGCGTTCGCATGTCATGAAGAACTGAAGTCTAGAAACATAAAACCGATCGGCTAACGAGAACGAGTAGCGAATGCGGCTAGGATCGAACCTTGTCGGCACTTCCAGTGACAAGCAAGTGTTCTGTCGCGAGGCTGAAAGACACAGCAAGGATCTCTTGGTCATGGGCGCGAATTTTGGTTTTGGCGTCATTAGGTGCTCGGGTATCCCAACTAGTAGGAATTTAAAGAAGTTTTGCATTCAAGAGGGTTGAGTAAACGTACATCAAGAGCATCTTATCATCGCCAACGCTTGCAAAGATATTCTCATGCGTCGCATGCCAATCGACATCCTAGTTCCATGTTCAGCATCACATACAATGAATGAAACGAAATGCACACACCCCAACAACCGAAGTATGTCCTCTGTATATATGAGTGGGTTCAATGGTCGTCTTTGCCTTTGAGTAGGAATTCACATCCCTGTCAATGCACCGCCCTGAGCTCGAACTGACTGCACGAGTAAAATAAACTCACCAGTGACAAACAGTCATATCCTCAGAAGCCCCCAAAACGTGCCCAGGTTTAACTGGATTCCAAGCCAGCCCAAATCTGACCGATCCATCAGCCAACACACTAACTTCATACTGTACCCAATACATAGCTCACCCTTCCCGCGTCTGACCAACTAATCTGATGTCAGGTTTACACACGCCCCCTCTCTCCGGCTCACTCGAATGCTTTGTCCGATCAAACACCAACACCTCCCCCGTCACCGCCTTTGTCGCAATCAGATCTGGGTTTTGTGGCATATACCGCGCCCTGTTGACTTCGCCCGCATGGTTGATTTTCTGTATGATCTGGATCCGAGGGGCAGGCGGAATGGTGTGCCCACCCAACTCCCCCCGATCATCGTCGTAGTCCCCTCGGTCGAGCTTGTCTCCGAGGCCGTCGCGTTTGGGGATCTGAACGGTGGCAATTTGGAGATAGTCTTGTGCTTGTCCGGATGTGTGTGTGCCGAGCAGAAGACGATGAGTTGTGTAAGGTTTGTTTGGGGGTCTGGAGTATTTGAGTAAGGTGGATACGTGGTGAAAATAAAGGAGCGTACGATTCTTTGTCGGGAAACCATTGACATGTTAGGCTGGGCCAGTCGAGGGCATGTGTGATAACTACATCATATAGGTATGGCGCATTCTTCTTCCTTTGAAAGACATAGGATTCAACCTCTCTGCTAAGAATAGCGGGGGTAGGTATGTCTCACCAAGTTTTGTATTCCTGTGAAAAGTAGGTATTTAGCGTGAGATGGTGTAGAACGCGTCGACGCACCTCGTTGATCAATTTATTCTCTTCCTCCGCTGCAAGATCGTCCTCTACCTCCTCGACTTGCGGCTTCATTGTATCCGTCTCACTCTATGTAGATTTAGAAACAGGAGAAAAGGATGTCTGGGGCACTGGCACGACGGTGGAAGTTAAAGACCAGATTGACGCGACGCGCCGTTTCCCACGACTCACTGACAACCAAAGAAAATTTATCTTCGAATAAATCCCTGTCAACCATACGTTACTCACGACATGCGTAAGTCATCTAGGTATATGCTAGCAAACTATATGGAAATGAAGAGGTCCTCGCTGTGTGACCGTTTCTCAATGCAGAACAAGTCTATAGGATGACCGAGAGGGCGACAGTATACAGCGTTATGAGGTAGCCGTCTCGTATTTGATTAATAGCTTCTCTAGATCGAATCGAGGATCCTCAGAATCCAAAACCACTGCAGGATAGTCGTTAGCACGAAGGAGATAGAGATACGAAGGTAGAAGGAGGACAAGATTATTATTCCATAACAGAAGCCAGACATGCTCATGGTAGAAATGAGACGCACCACTCGTATCCTTTGAAGCCTCCTGCTTCCTTTTCCATGCCTCTTTAGCCTCAGCTATCAGACGCTCCCTGGAGTGCAGAGCATGCTCCAGTTTTTGCTGTTCGTGTTTTGCTTGCAGTGTCCGGCGGTGATAAAAGCCGTAGAGAATACCAGAAGCAAGGGCCGTATACCGGACGACCTACAAGAATGAGCTGAGGGACCGAGGCAATTGGTGACAAGGTGCGTACGTTGACAGTTGACGAAACCATGGCACTTCTATTTGCCTGACCACTCCCACAGAGGCAGTACTTCTACAGCTTCGGAAATCTTTTGGTTAGTGGACCCACGCACATTGAACGGTGGACTGACCTGGAGTTTTGGACCAACGGATATAACGGACACGAACTCAGTGGATGCGGAGAATGTCGGTAAGAGATTATGTAAGCTAATGGAGAAAGCGGGTTTAGGACTTACCTCTCATTCAACAACCTCGCCGGCGATCGTGGCCTGTTGGGTTGCTCTGGAAATATTGGGAGTTGGCTAGGTTTTGCGATTTTCTTCAACGGTATCGCCTACTTGCGGATGGGGTAGCTACCAAGTTACTGGCGTCAGGTGCTACAAAACTTTGGAGAGCCGGAACGGATTTCCGAGGCTTTACTTGCAGTACTATGGCTGAGTCTTGTGCTGCCTCCAATGACGACTCATCACATACACCGAGGATCTTGCTTTTGTGGAGGGGCGACATATACTGTGATTGGCCGTCCTCTGCTGAGTGCCTATTGCCATTGTACCTTTTGTCAAATGTTGAATCGTATGCTTTCTGCTTTCTGCATTTAGCAAACCTGCTCAAAAGTCCTTATCTAGATTCGCCCTTCGTTCACACAATCCATTTTCCTGATTCTGCATTCACCTGGACCCATACCGCGCCGCACAAGGAAGCTCTTGACATGTTCGTTCTACCCCAGAAACCATGGAAAACCCGCTGGCGGTGCAAGCGGTGTGGGTGTTGCGTAGCTTCGCACAATTCAAAGGCAAATAAGTGGAGTGTGTGGGGCACGCAGTTGGAACGAGATGAGAAAGGGAAAATTATGGGCTGGGATGGTGTGCAGCCTACAGCTCATATATTTTATGGAACGCGGATACTGGACATCAACGACGGACTGTCGAAATGGGATGGATATGAGGGTCAGTCTACGGAGATAGTATGTATTTGAACACAGGGTCAAGTCGGGCCCTTTGAATTCTTCCTGCCACGGGATGTGTATATACGGTCACCGCTCTGTCCGGACGTATATAAAATGGAGAATGGTTGCCAGTAACTCACCCACCAAGACCCTGTCCACTGTGGCAGTTGTCAGTAATCGCGTTCCGATGCGCGCCAATCCGTACCCAGTGTTGCCTAATAGTCCTCCAGTCAGGAGGCGGACGGACGAAATACATGCAAACACGGCTACGTATCGAAATGGCCAGGCGATGTCAATGTTTCGTGCTTCACCTTGGGTAACATACGATCCTTCTGTAAACATCCAGCCAGAACCTCTTGACATGGATGAAGATGTCGACATGGATGCCCCCCACATATCCACCCTTCGAGAAGAGGTAACACCGCCTCCTGTATCAAAGTCGGCTTCCGCTTCACGCCGAAATAAAGCGTCAGCGAAACCACGCACGGCTAGCTGGTCTCGACCACTACGAAAGGAGCCACCGACGGAGGAGGAATATGAAGATGCAGAGGAAGAAGAGGATCAGCTTATTGATGACGATGACGACGACGACATGAAACCGGTTCCCCCTGCAGCGTTGTCCGCCAGTCGTTCTGGAGATTCTGCTTCAAAACGCAGGTCTCCCGCCAAAAAGAAGCCGCGGAAGAGCGACAAACGTGCAGCAGATGATGGGAAGAATGCGGGCGAGAAGGCGGCAGTACCACTGGCACTACCTCCCGTTCTTGAGGCCCCGCCACTGACATGGTTGGCTTCTGCACACGATGAGGATGCGCACAAAGAGCAGCCTGGTCCTAGTGGTGCTGCAGACCTCGTTCCTCCGAGGGTGGTAACGCCAAAGAAACCTACGCCAAAGGCATCCAAACCCAAAGTGCCAAAGGCGACTACCACTACCTCCAAGGGCAAAGGGAAGTTGCCTACAAAGTGCGCCATCTACCTGATCCAAGCGTTGTCATACTGAACTTTCACTGGCAGGCTCAAACTTACTCTGCCGCTTCTTATTGACGATCCGGACTTCCACAGTGAAGGTAAGCTACCTTTACTTTCACCTTGTATCTATCAGGCATTGAATGTAATTGAACAGGATATACGGGAACTGCCGCCTCTTCACCTGTGACAGTGCACTTCGATATCAACACCCCAGAACCAGAGCCTCCTGCACCGTTAGTGCCCGTCACACTCCCGGAAGAGACCAATCTCGAGAACGTCTTGGTGCCTGTCTATCCTCTGCCTACGAAACCATTCCCGGTCCAGCCTCCACCGAAAATCCACACCGGTTTCGCGCCCATAATGCCTTTGGACAAAAGCCATAAGAAAGTAAGGCACTGGCGGGTCGCCCACCGCGAAATTCGCGGGATAGGTGGCGGGCGATGGTTTGCGCGGTCCTGGGTTGGAGAGAAGGAGTCTGAACTCGCTGCCACTGGAGGCGTCTCTAAAACTGGCGAGTCTACTTTGGCCCTCCCTAAACTCATCTCTATCTCTGCACCGGCTTCAGGACGATCAAGTAAGTCTAAAGCCTCAAAAGCGGCATCATCCTTGGCAGCTTCTGCTGCTCCTTCGCGTGCTGGCTCGTCGATACCTGATGTGCCCACGTCAACCGTACGTGCGCCTACGAAAATGCGCACTATCATAGCACCGCCGATGTCTGATGATTCGGATATGGCCGCTCCGCCTGATTTATAGTTTGCACCTACACGATACCCTTTCCTGTCTATCTTAGCGGCTTTTTGTAATTGGATAGCGTGTTCAACAGTATTACAGATACATTTCTTCGGGCATTGGTACTCGCAATATGAAATCACGTGTGTCTGCATCAAGACTTCGCAAATGAAATGATATTCTCAATGCAACCTCCTTTCAACGACGATTGACATCTGCTGATATCGCTTCCCTCTTTACATAAATTCCCATCACTGGCGACTGGATAACGCATTCTGTCATGTCTGCTACCCCTCCATTAATTTCAGCTACTGAAGGCTCGGGAACAAGTGTCAAGAAAGGCTCCGCGTGGATTTCGGCGAGAACGAGTGAACGTGGTTCGTATATGGAATATATCTTTTGACTCCATGCCGTAACTTACTATGCGCTTAGCCGTGGCTCAACAAGCCTTTGCCTCCGACCCAAAATACAAAAAGTACACGCAACAAGTGGAGAAATGCCTCAACTCGTTTGATAATGTGCATGAGTGGGCGGACTGTATTGCGTTCCTGAAGCAACTGCTCAAGGTACGTACATAACTGTAATTGACCTTCGGGTACAAATTGATATCGTTATGGGCCCAGACCTTCCAATCGTATATGCAATTCAAGGAAATTCCACGTAAACTCATCGTGGCAAAACGTCTATCACAATGCCTAAATCCTGCACTTCCAACTGGGGTTCACCAGCGCGCTCTGGACGTGTATACACACATATTGTCCGTTCTTGGGGTGAGTACAACAGGTTATATGTGGCTCTGACGCATTCTGATGGAGGACCAGTCTGAAGGTCTTCGAGTAGATCTACCCCTCTGGTCGTCTGGGTTGTTCCCGTTTTTTGAATATGCAGCTACGTCAGTCAAGGTGCGGTCTCGTCTATAGTCGTTTCCCTGTTTCACTTACAGTACTTTTCTGTCTAGCCCACACTCCTACATCTCTATGACACCCATTATCTCCCATTGCAGAGCAGTTTACGCCCAGTTATGAAGTCAATGATTCTATCCCTACTCCCAGGATTGGAAGAGGAGACTGGCGAATTCTTTGATAAGGTGCGTTTCGATCATGCATAGGGTATAGTATCAGTCTCAAAAATCTTTAGGTTCTTAGCCTTCTGGACCGTCTCTCTGGGACCGTATCGACGTCTTTCTTCTTCCAAAACATATGGTTGGTCATGCTCACAACTCCTTCCGCCCGAGGAACCTCCCTGAACTTCCTTGCCCGTCGCCTTCCTCGCTTGAATGCAAATGATGGTTTGTCAGCATACTATATGTCATTTCTGCGTATTTTCAGCTATGACGTACAGATATAACAGAAGTTGTTGGCAAAGATATCGGGTTGATGGTTCGAGCATTCGCCGCTGCACTCGAGGACGAGAACTTACTCGTGAGAAGAGGAGTTCTGGACATTCTTTTGCAGTCGATGCGAGTAGATAGCCCTGCCATTCGCAAAGCACAACCAGATGACCGCGCTATTCTCATGCGGGCAGCTACTGGAGTCGTCCTTCGGCGTGATCTATCCCTCAACCGTAGATTATACACGTGGTTGCTTGGTCCCGACGAGAAGAGTGATAATCAAATCAACTACCTGACGGAACATGCTCTTGAGCTTCTGCGTTCTACGTTACAGGTCAGCCGTTTTTCGTACTTGTATGGGAGTCACGCTAACATTCCGTTTAGAAAGAGATGATGTTCCCGTCCGGAGAGTATTCGGAATCACGGCCTTTCAAGATCTACATATCTTTACTGGATAAGTGGGAAATTGGCGCTCCCCTTACGCAAGTCATAGTATATGATTCATTTAAGGCAATCAAGCACCTAGTTGATAATGCTTCGGAGAGCAGCGAGGATGTTAGTCTTTCTTCCGTCCAAATTCCACTGCCTAACCAGCCATTCATAGGTGGGCATGACGGCAAGCACATTATATGAGGCGATAGAACCGCAAATGCTCTGGAAACAATTGCTGACAACTGTCTTTGCCGAGATAGTGAGCGACAAGAAACAATTTGAGGCTAGTACCGACGATTTCAAAAATTGTTGTGAATCACTCTGACTACATCACCCCTAGGCTATCCATATGGTTCAATTCATCTTGAAAACCTTTTCACAAGACGAAGAGATTCAAACGATACACCTTCCAATCATCTTTGCCGCAATTATGGACTTAGTGGATGTAATTACACCACATACCGGTGTCAACCAACATGACTTAATTTTCTGTAGTTGCAGGTGCAGATTGATGCGAAGAGAACCTCTTGCCCACTGGTGCGGGAGTGCCTGCTATTGCAAGAGGAGATGCTACGACAAATTCCCCATTCTTCTCTGATGCAACAGCCTGAGCTTGCTGGTAGTGAAGCCGAGCGCTCGACTATGCGCCCATATCTTTTTGCATGTTCTTTCTACGGCATAACACCAATCACAACTCCCATAAAGTCCCCCCCATCCTTCGCCGTTCCCTTTGCATCAGTCTTCGAGAATTTGGTTTCACTTAGTGGTATTTGCGCCAAGGTTCTAATACAAAACTCTTCAAATGTTGTAACCCTGCGGGAAGTGTACTCTCATTCATTGCTTCTCATTGATAGACTTGTCGGGAGACTTGGAACCTCTGTTCAAACGTCTTGGGAGCCGACAGGATGGTTACGAGGTGTCCTACAAGCGCTGGAACACGAGGTAACGGGTGCATTAGACTTATCTTCAAATTGTGGCTTACTTACTGTTCTAATAGTCTGCCAATTTCACGATAGTCGATCGGACTGTTTCACTAGTGGTTGCACTACACCAAATCAATGGCTTGGAACCGCGGCTGTCGATTGATGATCGGTTAATCATGTACAAGATGGTCAACAAGCTCCTGCATTATCTACGTTCCGAATGCGCGGTGTATCATGTTCGCGCTGTCAATCTCATATGGTCCCTGGAAGCTGCAACTAAGCGCTCCCACGTCGAGTCGATATTAGCTCAAGCTATGACGTTTCCCGAGTCCCGCAATGTCCACGAATCTTACGAGGCGTTCGGGGTCTTGTGGAGGTTGACTGGTTGGTACCGTATCTTCAGTTGTATCCTCCGTGCTGATTCATATCAGAGGACAATCTTCTTCCTGGGTTTCGTTTCAAGGTTCCGATGATGATTGTCCTAGATACCCTGAAAAGTGACGATCCAGGCCTTCGTCGGATCGGAGAGACGTGGATGCGTTGCAGCCTCAAATCATATCTACGGTACACCTTATCCCATTGGCCTGAAAGATATTCCTGACTTGCTCCAGCGTTCTCGATCCCATCTTGTATGAGCTGTTGGACCCCTCTATTCATCGAATACCATCAACCGCCAAAGTCCGTGGGAGGGAACTACAAACTTTCTCCTATGAACGCGCGTTCGACCACAGCTATACACATCACCTGTTAGAGGTGCTTTTATCCATTATCCGGTTTGGTGGACAAGGGTTTTCGAAGACGGCCAAATCGACTCTCATTCGACGCTCACACCATGCAGGCCTTGTTCAAAGAGTAGAGTCTAGTGAGTGATTTTACGGAAATCATTTGATCATTAGAGTTTCCAATATCGTATCAGGTGGAATTTTAGACTCGAATGCGAGTTATCTAGACACTTTGATTGAAATACTTCTTCGGTGCGTTATATTACCACCGCCATTTCCGCGTGGCTGAAATCTCGAAGTTTCTTGCAATCGGAGCCAACTGCCTCGTTGAATATTACTATGCAGCCCAGTAATGCGTCTATACAATCTTCGGCCATTGACCTCTTACAGGCCATCGTTGCTCGCGGCGAAATTGACACCATCGTAGAGGATGTTGAATCAATCGTCGTACGGAAGCTGTACTTTTGTATCCACTCAAGCCGACTTGACCTCCAAAACAAGCTTCTGCATCTTCTCCACTCTGTTATATCAGCATCAATGGCGCAGGACGAATCTCGGCAGGTTAACAAGGAGAAACCTGATGGAAGTGCACCAAATAGTGCTATTGGACATGATGGCGACTCGGCTGCCCGGAGTTATTCCGTCAATTCGTTGTTGGTCCAAACTCTTATCGACGGTATTGCTGTCCGGACAAATCGGCCTGTCCTGCAGCATTGGCTCGATTTTCTTCTCATGGCAGTACCACAATTCCAGCCTGCTCTGCAAGCGGTTGTTGGGCCTCTCAACGACTGCATATGCCGCCAGTTGTCTTCCTCTCTGCGGGATGTTCTCCATGCATCATCACCAGGACAGTGTTATACGGAAGACTTGCCGTCCTTTACAACAGATGCAGAAATGATCATGCTACTCAATGCACTAGAACGAATGGTTTCCCTTAGCCTTGCATACACATCGGAACCACCCTCTTCAAGTGATGAAACTCTGACCACAGAGAAACCTGTGTCAGAAAACAGTGGATTGTTGGGTATGGTATCAAATGTATTTGGTTCCGACAGTACACAACAAGTGCCAGATGACCAACTGACGGTACGCTTTCCCGGTTGAGCGGTGCGTTGGGGTCTAACATATTTCATTCTACAGGCTCGTTCGCCAGCATATAGATCTTTGGATGAGGGCATTCGTGTTTTGTATTCGATATGGGGCACCCTTGCCTGGACAAATCCCCAGACATGGTCTTCAAAGGATGAATCTTTATCAATCATCTATAATCGGACACGAATACGCTGTCGTCGAGTGCTGGAACATCTTTTTCGCTTCCAGTCGGCAGAAGTCTTTGAGTCGATTGTGGACTGTTGGAGTAAAGATCTCATGGTTCGTGTGATTGTGCAGACTTTAGTGACTGTCGTTCAAGTGAATTAGGGCTCCAATATCTCCCCAGACGCGGCTTTTGAGCTCGTCGATGTGCTCATTGCTAACGCTCAGAATGTTGTCCACGTCATATGTGAAAGCATCACATGTCGCATATTAGGGGCGTCAGAAAAGAGTAAACGGCAGGCAATCAATCCGAATCTGTTTGTCCCTCCCATCACTAGTTTCTTCAGCACATCCTTAATTAATTTCTTAGCACGGAAACCATTTTGTTCAAGTTCCTCGAGCAATACCTACGGCGTCTGGAAGGTCCCCTAGCCGTTCAGGTTTGGGGTCGCTTTCTACAGTTAATCAAGGACATCAGTGGAAGTACGCGTGACGCCAAAGCACAAAACTTCCCTGCTCTTTGGTATGTCTGACTAGTGCAATGGCTCATGCACAATTGACATCTCCCAGTTGCTTGGTAGTTTTAGCGGAAAAGATTACACACACTACCGCTATGGAAGATAGACGGATACGGAAGGAGCTCCAGGTGCACTCTACTCATCATGGCCACAGTACTGAGCTTTACTTATCTTTTCCACCCCAGGACAACTTTAGCAAGCTCCTTGAGTCGATTGTTGTATTTGTTGGTCGTTCATTTGATCAAGGCTCTTGGATACGCCGCAGTACCAAGGACTCCTTGGTCACGAATGGTCGAGATTCTCCAACACCACCACGTAGTAATGGTAAGGTCCATTCTCTTCCCCCCGCTCTAAGACAACAATTCATTGGCGTTTGAACAGACAGCAAATTTGAGGAGAAACTGGATGCAGGTTCAGCACCAGCACCACCCGACACGCCGAGGCTTGGTGCGTCCAACGAACTGATTTCTCAGGTAAGTATGGTAATATACATTCAGTACTCTCTTGACGGGCGCTATCCTTAGATCAACACCTTCATAGCATCTAGTGCTGTGCCCCACCTGCGCAAGTTTCTGGTGGACAGCGATAAGATTGTTGCCGCGTGCAACAATATTGTCTACTATATTGTGAATCCTTCTATGAAAGGAAAATCAAAGTCAATATCACCCACTCTTCACTTATTGACAATCACTTGACTAATTGATTTATAGGCCAATGGACGTGGATGCAGCTGTCCTTGCAATAATTCGGGAGATGGCCAGAATACCGACTGCTCTGAAGGCTTGGCGGACGCCTGTCACCGATCTGCTGGGCGACAATAGACTCTTCAACTGCAGTAGGGAAGCAGCAGAAACATGGAGGCCCATTGTGAAGACATTATTCGATGCAGACAAGACAGCATTCCCTGAACTGCTTTGTACGCTTCAATGCCTATCTCATCTAATAGTGGAGTACTGACGGTACCAATTATCCTTCTAGCGAAAGTGACAACAGCTCCGTCTGCAAATATATTCACAAATCGAGAGTACGAGATGCTTCTCAGATCCCTCAATGTTCGGCGGTTATCGTTTGCCCTGTTCACGGGAGATAAGAATGCTTTTCTTACTCAACTACCCACCGTTCAAGAAAAGCTTGTCGACATACTGAAAAATGTGTCAGCACCTATTGTCCAGAGTGAGGTATTTCTGTGTATAAGGGTGATTCTGTGTCGATTGTCACCCCATAACTTGACCAGCTTCTGGCCAGTGTTATTGACAGAGCTGGTCGGTCTCGTCTTTCCATTCACTCGAAGTTCTACTGATGGCCATGATTTGCAGTATCGTATATTCGAGCAGATCATGACATCGCTGCCGTCTGATGGCTCAGAAGATCTACAGCTGGTGCTTGCCGCGAGCAAGTGTTTGGATCTGCTTCTCGTGCTTCAGACGCAGGAATTTCAAATGTGAGGTTCGTTGTCCTCGAGGATTGTGTCGCTAACGTTCGTATCTACGTAGCCATCAATGGATCTTTATCACAGACACAGTTGATGCTATCTATCGACCGGATGACTGGTTCCCCGAAGCAATGATGGATCAGTTGGCTGAAATCGCAGGTTCCCTCCCAGTAGGGGTAAGATGAACTCTCTCATTCTGGATCTATTCTGACCAGTTCACAGGATTCTGCTCGTACTGGAAGCACCACTCCGAACAACCCTAACAGCTTCGCGAGTGCACGGCCACTTCGGCGACCGTTATTGAACTCGTTGCGACAGATAGATAGCATCCGGGATCTGGTACCATTTTTCTCCAATGTGAGCATTACCTCCTACGAGAGTGTCTATGCGAGCAGCGGAAACGTGGATTGGGAAGCAGTAGAACGGGGCATTTTGGATGATATGTTCGATGGACGGTGACACAAGAGATAATGGTAGTAATTGTGGTATCAGTGATATATCTTCAAACTTGCTACACATACCGATCGTTCTTCGTGCTTGTTACTAGTAGCTTTATTTGTTGTCGCACTCCTCCATTCCCAGTCTGCCAAGTTCCCAAAAACGGATGTACATGGAAAGAATAGCAGGGTATGTAGTATAATGGGTAGCAAGCGTTGTCAAAAAGAAGACCTGCTTTTCCAAGAACGTATAACATAATAACATAAAAGCTAACCAACATGAGAAATGAAACACAACACTAGAAATCGCCCCAGTTACGACGGAACTTGTACTGCATACGGTCCTGTATAATTAGTATTCTGGGTCTGTACAGTGTAGAAGGGATGAAGCACCTTGTAAGGCAAGTTCCTCCTAGCAAGGACTGTTCAGTATAGAAGACATAAAAGCAGGTTGCATGAAGTACCTCATTCTGTCACTAGGCTCTGTAGGTGGCTTGTACCCATCTTCGCCCGTTCCCCATTCGGCCTTCCCCGTCGCCGCATCTTTAAACCTCACACTCGGATCTTGTTTCTCCGGGGGTGTCAGACGGGTGACTTTGGGCGGAGAATCCACCATGTGGTCATCGTGGGGATGGGATGGGATGGGGGGTGCCGGCGCGTCCTGTGGCGTGGAATCGGGAGCTACTTGGACTTGTTGAGCTTGAAGAGCTTCCTCTACCGTGATACCTTGGTACTTAGCCTCCCGTTCGGCTTCTTCGCGCTCGATGACCTCATGCTGAGCAAAGTGTTCGATGTCCTCCGGGTGATTGTAAGCATTATCCGTTTGAGTTTCAGGTGTCGAGTGGAATAGTTCTATTCATGCCAGCACCATGAGTGACATGAGCGTTTGAACTATTGTGAGATTCACCTTCGTGATGCAAAAAGAATTCTATAGCAAGAATGAGAATTTGGAATAAGACCGCGCTGGTAGGACTGAACTCACCACTCTCCACGTCGTAATGATGTCCCTCGGCACCTAGGTCATTGAAGTTCGGTAGCCCATTGAGACCGACCCTTTCCAGCTCCTCTGGTGTCACTTGACCGTCGTGATTCAGATCGAGCCTCTGCAGCACGGTGTCCACGATGTGGTCCGCCTTCTTTTGGTGTTCCTCATCATCCTGTACGGAATGTCTAGGGAAGCTTCACCGGAATTACGGTTAAAATCGGCTTGCCTTGGACTTCTGCGTGGAGTACACATGATGAACACCGTAAATTGCCTCTATTTCCGCGCGATCCCATACTCCATCACTGCATAGAGGTTAGAATATTAAAAAGGGATGACAGTCGTTCACACACCTGTTCAGGTCGTGTAGCCTATGGAAGCTCCGGACATCAAACGAGTCACTAGCATAAAAAAATTATGGGAGTCAAACGAGGCGATTAGGATAGGTTTGTTACATATGGTGCTCCGAGGACATCTGCATGAACAGGTAGTGAGGTTTTATTACTACCTTGAGGTTGAAGGACGTACGTGTC
>QFEU01001301.1:0-18729 GCA_003316345.1 Tricholoma terreum | reverse complement strand
AAATCGGGAGAGTCTTCAGGAGCGAGGGTATCGACCTGACGCATAATCCGGAATTCACGATATGTGAGTTTTATATGGCGCGGATGGAGGATTTGATGGAGATCACGGAGTGGATGGTGGAGTGTCTGATGGCTGAGACAACGCTTGCGTATCATCCCGATGGGGATGAGGGGTAGAGGGCGCAGAGGACGCGAGGAGATTGGAGTTGGATTTCAAGAGGCCTTGGAAGGCGTATGATATACGTCGGAGGAGAAGTTGGGTGTCACGTTCCCGCCAGGGGAAACTCTCCATACGGATGAGACAAACAAATGGTTGAGAGAGCTTTGCGCAAAGGTAGCTACGCGTTTTTCTTTTCCTCCCTATCCACTGGTGACATGGACATATCCAACAGCATCACGTCGAATACAGTGAACCGCGCACCAACGCCCGTCTTCTCGGTAAGGTTTGATTAATGAGTCGATCCCCTCTTCACACTCATTAACCTCACCTCCTCCACAGCTCGTCGGCACGTACATCGAACCCCTCTGCATCTCCCCGTCCTTTATCGTAGGACACCCCCAAGTAATGTCCCCCCTCGCTAATGGCACCACTCGCGCCCTGGCCTGTGCGAGCGCTTCGAGGGGTTCATGTGCGGGAAGGAGTTTTGCAATGCGTAGACGGAGCTGAACGATCCGTTCGAGCAGAGGGCGAGGTTTGAGGAACAGGCGAGGCAGAAGGATCAAGGTGATGAAGAGGCACAGGGTGTCGATGAGACTTTTACTGATGCGTTGGAACGGTTGGGTTATCGGGATTGATAGGCTTGTCATGTTCCTCATGCATTCTACCAGTATGTGGTTTTTTGTGTTGTTTTTCTCCCGCTGATGTGCCATTTTCTGTTCCAAACTTAGAAGTTCTCCTCTTCCCAGCCATGAAACAAGAAACAGCTGCGTCAGGTGCGAGCGCGAGTGCGATTATAAATGCGACTACCAGTGGGGGCTTAAATCTACACCTAGACCCCAGATTTTGGAGCTTGACATCATTGGAAACGACCACAAAGTTTAACCGTGGCATCCGCTTGTTGAGAATTGTGGGAACTATATCATTCGATTACAATTCATCATGTGAACTGGCCGTTGGCCTGTCCTACGGACGAAGGTGCCGTACGTGCAACCTACGTCCTACTACCTTCTACTCAAAGCGCCCACTCTGGATTTGCTGAGGGCGGACGCCGAAAAAGCCGACGCACCATTTATCTAGCTGGATCAAATGGTATCTCAGTGACCCCACGCATACGCTATGAACTCCGAGTCGCATGCCGCTAAACAGAAAATCCGCGATCACCTGGGTCACATCGTGCTTGGCCCGTGTACTTGCCGGTGTAGTCTGGTGCGCATAAGTGTACTACCACCCGTGGTTTCGGTACAGTCCGTCATGGAATCGTTCCACAAGAACCACGCATTGGCAAATTTATCCCCGAGCTATAGAGTCCATCTTATCTCATGTACACTCTTCGATGGCGCCATCCCGTCGTAGACTAAGTTGCTCGGATCATATCCGTAATTGCCACTCACGTCTCGTTCTATATCGCTCGCGTGACTCGGATATGATCTAGGTTTGACATCCACTTGAAGGTGAAAGGACCAAGACAGGATGCGTCCACGTTAGAGAATGTCGAGGCACCCAGTGAACATGATGTTGACAAGTTTTTATACTCATGATTGCACCTCATCGAAGATGCTCAAATGACGTTGGTGCCGCTTAGGCTTGAGTTGTTTCTGGCTCGGAGATATCAATGTAGTCACCCGGCCCAAACTTCCACGAGGGCTGTCAGCTATCCACCACCTGCCAAAGCAGTAGCACGCGACCATCGCAATAGCACGCGGCCATCGCGACAGCACGCGGCCATCGCGTAGCGATAATGCAAGTTTTTTTTGACCTTCTGAAAATATGGCCACATACCTCTGCAGGGGAAGTACGGCACCGTTTCTTGAACCTTCCCTGTTAGTACCCACTTTTGTCTGTACTGTCGGATCGTAGTTCGGCAAGAAATGGGTCGTGTGCCATTTAATCAGTAGACGTGTTAGAAAGGGTTCCTCACCTGCCTCATCCGACCCATTTGGCTCTTTCTCCTCCTGTCACCTCCGGTTCGATACTTAGACCAAAATCTGAGAAATCCTTGTACAAAAATGGGTTTTAAGGGGCGACTGATGCCTAGGCCGAGCCATGAGGTTTGGCGGGCATTCAATTCAAGCAATCGTGATACGTACGTTCCTTGTATCCTGCCGTCATAAGCAGCTGGTCCCACCAAACACAACGCTCACGGCCTCCTTTGTATGCCAAAATATTAAGCTGAAGCTGTATTAATGTTCTTCTCCAGAAAGACTATCCTCACCAAAGGGAGGAGGCCGCTGTACGCGGCATCGAGAGTGTTGAATGTCTCGTCAGCGTCAGCGTCATCCGTCTTTGCGAGGTGCTGGGTGCATGGTACCAACAAGACATCTGCGCTGCTTGGGGCGGTCAGGAGCAGGGCGTACTCGACAAGGAGTGGGAGTGAGGGTTCGGATGGGGGAGGTGGAGGCTTCAGAACCAGTAGTTCATCTGGGTTGCCGCTATATCGTGAGTATACTTGCAGAGCGTTCCTAGATCATCTTTGACATTTTATATACAGGTAAGCTAATCAATGCATGGACGCAAACCCCAACCAAATGGTACCCGCTACCACTGGCGGTCGGGGCATTACTACTCGTTGCCCTACAATACCGTAAGAAGTTACGGAAAATGGTCGATATAGACGAGGACGGGAATGAAATAATCAAGCTGAAAGGTCCATGGCAGGTGTGTATTCTAACCCTCCCAGGTTTT
Organism: Tricholoma terreum; assembly: GCA_003316345.1. NCBI lineage: Eukaryota > Fungi > Basidiomycota > Agaricomycetes > Agaricales > Tricholomataceae > Tricholoma > Tricholoma terreum. The sequence goes on along the minus strand of QFEU01001301.1, from coordinate 15,888 downwards.
CCAGTGCCAGCTCACATAGGCCATATCAAGGTCCACGTCATAGGTGCCCTTCCGCTACGTAATATGTCCCGCTTATGGGGCTACATAAATTCGCTCGAACTTCCTGTCTGGTTTCGTCCCTATGGCCTTCGCCTGTATGCCTACGCTTTCGGATGCAATCTTGACGAAATAGACCCTCCCGACCTCACAGCCTATCCCTCTCTCGGCTCCTTCTTCTACCGCAAACTCAAGCCGGGTGCGCGTCCAGTGGACGCAGCAGCGCTCGTCAGTCCAGCAGACGGTACCGTGCTACACTTTGGTACGATACAGGACCGGCGCATCGAGCAGGTGAAGGGTATCACGTACTCCCTCGACGCTCTGCTCGGCGTCGAGCGTCCAGGCTCCGCAGTATCTGTGGCTGCCAGTGGGCATAACAGGGACATGAGCCTCGTGGACGATCGCGAGTTTGCGAATGTGAATGGAATCGAGTATAGTCTTGACCAGCTGATCGGCGGCTCGTCTACCCCGGACAGCGGAACCCCTACGTCGGAGGATGTAGAGGAGACCGGGGCTGTTATCAGTGGACCGCCAAAGAAATTTGGTGCGCAGATTGATGCGTCGGTCGTCGAACCAGAGCGAGATATTAAGGAAACCTTGGTGCATGATACGTCTGTTGCATTGGAGATGGGAGTTCGGGCGTCGGTGATAGAGGGCAAGGACCCGAAGAGGAGGAGCAGCATGACGGGAAAGAGCGTCAAGCCCGGAAACTCCCTCTTTTTCACTGTGGTCTACCTTGCGCCTGGGGATTATCACCGGTTCCACAGTCCCACAGCATGGGTGGTAGAGAAAAGGCGTCATTTCGTTGGTATGTTTGCCTTCTGGCATAGATTTTCATACTAGGTGAACGGTGAATGTCTATAGGCGAACTGTACTCCGTGTCTCCGTACATGGCAAAACGGCTAGAGAACCTCTTTGTGCTAAACGAACGAGTGGCGCTCCTCGGGCGATGGAAATACGGGTTCTTCGGGATGGTCCCAGTTGGCGCCACCAACGTTGGGAGCATAAAAATCAACTTTGACCAGGTACTAGTTACACCCAAAATTTATTCCCTCCTTTCCCCTTCTCATTCCTCCTCTCTCTAGGCCCTCCGAACGAATGTCCGTGGGCGCCCACCCCCACCTGGAACATACTCAGAAGCAGTGTATAGCGCAGCATCTCCGATCCTGAATGGGCAGCCTCTGATTGCGGCACAGGAGATGGGGGGATTTTGTCTGGGAAGTACGATCGTGTTGGTGTTTGAGGCGCCCCACGAATTTAAGTTTACCGTGCAGGCAGGGCAGAAGGTGAAGGTGGGACAGCGGCTGGGGGATGTGAAGGCGAAGATTGAGTAGGAGTGGGACCAGGGGAAGATCTAGAGTTGGGGGTGCGTTGAGCCTGGGGTTAGGCGAGGTTGAAAAAGGGTTGCGCGATCTTCAACATGGACGAACCTCTCTAGATCTTTTTGCATTTTGCATAATTGACTGTAGTCAATGTTCATCCATTGAGTTACCTCCCAACATTATACCTAGCTTGGAACATGTACGCACTGCACTAACGAGCAATACCAGTCCCATTGGGAACGTGATCAAGACTGGTTAATCCGACTATTTCATTATTAGCAGCGACGGGGCTAAATATCTCCGTCGTTGAAGGTAGGATCAGTAAATCAAATTAATCATGAAGGAAGTTCAGGGAACCGCCTTCAACGGCATCTTATGGATCACCAAGAGCCGCGGTAAGATCTTCGTAGATTTGACCAAGAATTCGTAATACATTCCTTCGGTGCGTGATTATGCGATGCAAGCTTGTCGGACAGAAAGCCGTCCGTGTAAGTGACTATAGATCTATACCCCTGTCATAACCTCACGAAATTATCAATCGCGACTGTGTCTCGACTCAAGTATTGTAGACACGTACAAGATGACATGCGTAGCCCAGTTCACAGCCTGATCAGAATTTATGTTGTCGAAGATAATCGCTGGACTTTTGACTCCGAGCTTCAATCTCGGATTGCATTGCTTTCCGCAGACGCCTCCAAAACCTTTGCGATCTGTGACTCTGAGGCTGCAGGTGAACGCAATTCCTCGATGAGAGGATGTTCGCGGAGGGCTTGACCTGCAGTAGATCCTAAGATAATCGAATGAGATGGCATTCTAACTTCCAAAGTCTATACAAACGGGACAGAATGTTTACCAGGATGTAGTAGAGCAAAGCTTGCTTCATCCAATGCATGCTCAGTACTCTATGCCCACCCTACGCACTGGCGATAGAAACATGTTTTCCAAGTTCTCCTTCACTGGCTGTCTGGGCCTGTTTTTACATCAGCCCGTCTTTAATTCAAGTCGCCGACTCTCCATTCCCCTGCTTTTACCATGGAAATTGTATCGGCGGTGGGATACCTTGAATGGCAAATCACGTTGAGGTTCTCACAGGGAGCGGAAGTAGAGATGGCCGTAGCATACATGTTCTATGACTCCGTGCTCATGTATGCAGTGCGGAAGCCTGTCACTCCTCAATGGGACGCTGGTAAACCTATCCTATCCTGTGAAGCTGTCACTCACTGGCAGCCACCATGCAAATCAGATCTACAACACCCAACTCAATCGGATCGTCGCATACTGCAGCGTCTGCGACAGATGAAGCACTTGCCGTCTCTCTGTCTTCAGATCCTGAGAGTAAATCCGTTCTCATCACAGTCACCCCGCCCACTAAAAGTTCAGTTGGGCGCCGGGCTCCATTAGACATTTGTTGTGTCATCGATGTATCTGGTTCGATGGGCTCCGAGGCATCGATTCCCGCTGATCCTGCCAACGGTAAACCAGCAGAGAGTAATGGCCTCAGCGTGCTGGATGTAGTGAAGCATTCACTTAGGACTATCGTAACGACTATGCAGCAAGGTGACCATGATGGTAACCACCTTTATGTCTGACTGATTCCTATCTCAGATGACCGAATCGCTCTCGTTACATTCAGTGACGTTGCCAAAGTTCGTCCCGCTATTCAAGCCATTCGAGTCTTCACACTGATGTTTCTCACCACAGATCGTCTTCGATCTCACAAAGATGGACGAAGCTGGGAAAGCCGATATCCGCAGTACCATCGAAGGTCTCTGTACCGAAGGCATGACCAATCTATGGGACGGCCTCAAGATGGGTATGACCTTGCTCAGCAACGATTCTGCCACCTCTTCAAAGAAGCCAGGCGGCACTTCATATACATCAGGCCGTCTCTCCACCCTATTCATCCTCACCGACGGAATGCCCAACATCACACCCCCACGGGGGCACAATGCAATGCTCCGCGCTTTCCTTGAGGCTCACCCCCTGGCCCAGCCATTCAGCATAAGTACATTCGGCTTCGGTTACGCTTTGGATTCGCAACTCTTGCTTGAGCTTGCTCAGATCGGGGGCGGGGGGTATGGGTTCATCCCGGATTCGGGCATGGTCGGCACCGTCTTCATTCACGCCGTGGCAAACACCTATGCGACTTATGCTCCTCGCACTCATCTTGATATCGAGTTGCCTCCAGGCGCAGAGGCTGAAGTGAAGGGTGGACTGCCTGTCATCAAGACGAGCTGGGGGATCCAAATTGACGTAGGGGACATACAGTTTGGCCAGTCGAGAGAATTCGTTGTCTCTATTCCAGGGTCTCATGCCAATATCTCCGCAACGTTGACTTACCGACCCTTCAACTCTGCAGAGGACGTCAAAGCACAGGCTGTTCACAGCGCAACACCCGATCTCGCGTCCACCAAATACCACGCGGCACGGCTTGACTTTGTCGACGCCCTATTCGCCATTCCCAAAGTCGATAATCTGGCCACATCCATCGCAGCTCTAACAGCTCTCAAAAACCATCTCTCCTCCACCTCCATCCTCGCGAAGCACGACGACGCCCAAGCACTTGCCAAAGATATATCAGGAGAAGGCCTCCTCGCACTCCAGGCGGACAACTTTATCCGTTGGGGCCGGCACTACCTCCCAGCACTAGCACGTGCACACCAGCGCCAGCAGAGTGCGAACTTTAAAGACCCAGGATTACAGGTGTACGGCCGTAATTCCGTTTTGTTCGTAGCAGAGCGTGATAAACTCGACGCCGCATTCGACGCGCTTCCTCCGCCCAAACCCTCGCTTCAGTTCTATGTACCATCACAGGGTGGCCCTCAGGCGTTTGGTCCAGGTGCCACGAAGAAGAAAGGCTTTGGACGACTGTTCGGGTCTTTCGGGTCGGGAGCTTCACCAGTAGCTTCTTCGGGGTCCTACCTCTCATCCATGTCGGTATACAACAGTGCTGCTGGTCCATGCTTCGCTGGGGAGTGTCTGGTCAAGGTTCCTGGAGGCACAGAAGTGCGAGTGGAGCAATTGAAGCGTGGGATGGAGATCGAGAGTATGGTTGGTCCGAGGACAGTTGCTGCTGTTGTGCGGACTGCTATTCCTTCGGGCGAGGCTCTACTATGCAGGATCGGAGATCTGAAGGTGACTCCGTGGCACCCTGTTGCCTTGCACGGGAAATGGATGTTCCCTGCAGACACTGCCGTGCCAGAGATTATGGCCTGCCACGCGATTTACTCCATCTTGTTACTCCCGCTGGACTTGACTGCAGAATCAGGATCAGGGAAGACCGTCGAGGAAAAAGCTAATGCTCATACCATCTCAGTCGCGGACGTGTGGTGCGTCACGCTCGGGCATGGGATCACTAGCTCCGAATCCGCAATGCGAGACGTCCGTGCACATCCGTTCTTGGGCGATTATGAGAAAGTTGTAAGAGATATTTCTGTGTTGCGCGGGTTTCATGCGACCGATGGGGTAGTGTATTGCAAAGGTACCAGGAGAAGTGGGCCTGGTCAACTTATTTGTGGGTTTGTTGGTGATGGGGAGGTCATGATCGAGAATCGAGGGTTTGGTGTGCATAAGGTTTTAGTGTATGTGTGAGGTTTATGACGGTAAAGGCTATCTATTTGGAATGTTGTATACTTAGGATTTATTTTGTACATCAGTGGATGAACATACCTGTTGGTCAGTGACTATCTTGTGTGATTTCCATCAAATTTTGGCTTACCCAGGCCTGTGCTTGTAGCGAGATGGGAGAAGATGTACTCGGACGATATCCCAAGGGAGGTTAATGGCGCATGGGTCCGCGCTTTTGAGGCAAATCTTCCCAAAGATAAAGAGGGTATGTTCTGCATTCTTCAAGCCATTACCGAGTTTCTCTAACCCAACGCAGGTCCACGAAAAGCTTATCCAGGATGAGAAAATCGCCATGCTCATTGGTGTGGATTCTGTGGTGGCGCACTCACTGACAGTTGGCTTGTAGAGGAGGACGACATTGTGAATGCACTCTTCCCGGGCCAGAGCTAGGGATTACCGACATGTAGTTCGGGGAAGTCACAATATTCGGCGAACACACCGGCAGTATGATGCTTTTTGTTTCCATTGCGCGGGGGCGTTATGCCCACGCAGATCTTATTTTTTTCCAAGCCAGCAACCAACATCCGGCCTACAAACACCCACCTCTCTTGGATTATATGAATGGCCATTCCATACTCCTCGAGCAGGTCCCCCGGTTCAATGACCCCCGACCCCGATCTAATTGCACCACGCTCGCTCAACGGGCCACGGAAGTGCATGTAAACCAATTAGAGACTTATGTTAGAGTGAAACAGATACTCCCAAGTTTCCCCACCCCACTGGAGGTGCTGTTCACTTTTAATGATCGGACTTTGGCTGTCAATGAAGCGATGGTTATTTGCTTGGAACAATTGGGAACCCGTGGAGGTTCCTATGAAAGTTGCTGTATGAATGCTGACGAGATTATCTATCAGTTTGGGCCGTGAACAATGCAGCCATAGCGGGAGTTCGGTGTGTGAGGCTACAGTTCAGCTTGATATGTAACAATGCTGTTGTATGCGTTGGTGCACAAGGCAGGTTTATATTCGATGATGAGCAGAACGAACATGAATGAGAATGATATTGCAAGGATGGGATGAGCTAAAATAACATCGATCATGAGATGACGAGCAAGTTTGACTGTCATCCTACAAATCCGATCTTTGTATTGCCTGACCATGATTCTAGTAACTTTCATTATTCTAACATTCCGCTCTTAGTTCCCCAATAACAATCTCCTCCCTTCCATCTCGCCCAGGGCACTCCATCCCTCCTTCCGCTCGCGTGCAAATATCGCAGCCCTCAAATCGCCCGGCGTCCGCGAGGGGTTTCCCTAGGATCCGTTGTCCTCCCCACTATCATCGATCGCACCAACGCATACGTTCTTCGAACGCACGTCGATAGTCGTCCATGCTGCATTCGGCGACCCATTCAGCAGGAACTTGGTGAGATGGTTAGAGAAACACATAGAGAAATCCCTGGAGGTGGAGGGAAGAGGTGTGAAGCTGTTTGTGGATAAGTGCATTGTTTGCATGGAGGGCCCACAATTTTTGACGAGGGCAGAGAGCCTCATGTATCGCCAGTGGGGCGGGGACCTGATTAATATGAGCGTGTTACCTGAGGCGAAACTGGGAGGCTGAGCTTGGGTGAGTTTTCCTTCATTTCGTATCCGGACTGCGGTGACTTCACACTATGCGCTCGTTGCAACAGTCACTGATTATGACTCATGGCGTCCCAACTCAGAGGCTGTCGTTGCTGCCGAAGTGTTCAAGACGCTCAAGGCGAATGCAGAGACATCTGGGCGCGTAGCTGCTACCATCCTAGAGGACCTACACGTCGCCATCGGTGGGTTCAACTCGGACGCAAACGCGACGGATCCCATTGCGATCGTATCTAGCCAGAGAAAGGAACTACTTCTCGGGTCGATGAAGTTCAGCATCATGAAGGAAGCTTGCGTTCGTCCTGCCTGGACGGTGACGCGGTTGAGAACCCTGTATGAGCATGGGATTCTTCCTAGATCTATAGATACTAGCGGAATACGGAGTGGATTCTCTGTTCTCCATTGACAATCTACAATTGGTTTTATACATTGCCCACAACCTACCCAAGCCTATCAGCTTCAACAAGTACACATCATTCATCATCCCGAATCTTCAACACAATCTTACCCTTTACTCTTCCCTCCTGCGCATCCCGATACGCTTCCATCGCCTGACGCAGCCCTACCACCTTCTGCACCACCGGCCTCACCTTCCCCCGTTCCACCAACTCCCCGATTTTCGCAAGCTGCTCCCCATTTGGCTTCACAACGAAATACACCGCACTCACCCCTGGGTATTTCTCTCCCCTTGCCGCTTGGGAGTCTCCTTTCCCCAATGCCCAATCCGGGGAATCCGTCGCAACAGCGACCACTCTCCCTCCCTCCTTCACACACCCCCAGGTCCGCCCAAGTGTCTCTCCCCCAACTGTATCCAGCACGACATCCACATCATTCACCTTCTCCTCAAACCGCCCCTGTTTATAATTCACCACTTCGTCAATTCCCAGGTCCGTAAGCAGCCTCTCGCTCTCTTCTGACGATGCCGTTCCCACCACCCTCGCACCAGCCCAGTTCGCCAGCTGCACAGCATACACACCGACACCTCCCGCAGCACCCGTTATCAGCACCCTCGCCCCAACGTTACCGTTCTCCTCAAACTTCAACCTACCATGTGCAGGTTCGAACAGTGCCTGGTACGCAGTCAATGCACTCAGTGGGATCGACGCGGCTTCTCTGAAGTCTATCCCTCTTGGTTTGTGTGCAACCTCGCTCGGGAGTGCAATGGTGTATTCAGCAAACGCCCCATCACGCAAGAAGGACGTTAAAGCAAATATGGGGTCTCCCGGTTTGAAGTTACGACTCGTGGTAGACTCTGAGCCATCAGACTCGGAATGGTGGACCTCCTGGATTATGCCAGAGACGTCATGGCCCGGGATGGGTAAATTGCGGGTGTTCTCTTCCCATTTGAGTTCGTCTCGGATGATGGTGGTTGCGTGAACGCGGATGAGGAGTTCGCCTGGTGATGGAGTGGGTTTGGGTACGGAAGGCTCGTAGATTAGTTCGGTGCCTTGAGAAGGAGAATCTGTGGGCAACGGGTGGATGCGTACGGCGTACATGTACCTCCAAGTCGACGTGATCGGACAACGATCGGATTGCATCGAGATGAACCATGTGATTAACGTCTGAACGACTATCTTCACTAATACTACAAGATGGGCTTGCCAGGCTAGCGTTGTCTCATTACCGTTGGCCTCTTTGTGTTCGTAGTCTTCGCATTCACAATGAGCGCTCTTGTTCTAGGTCAACCTGCGTCTGTCATGTTTGACAAGTTACAACTTTTGTTTTAAATCTATCTCTCGCGTCTGGGCGAACTCACTCAACCTAACAACTTGCATCCCCTTACCGGAAAGCGACATACCCGTTGGTGCCTATTACGATCCGCATCTCCTACCCGACGGCGGTAACCTGTTTCAGCGGCAAAACTCGTCCAACATGATGCATGATGTGAGAGACATCGACATCGACCTCCACCTTGGGAATATTATGAGAAGCTGAGTGCTGGTACCAAACAAATGGCTACCTCAAAGGTACACCTCACTAACCCTCTCTGAAACAGATGTTCAAACTCAATGCCAAAACGATCAGGGTTGTCGCCAAGTCTGATCTTCCCGTCGAAATCCGTACAAGCCAATCTTGCCCATAGCGTCATCTACGTCCCTCTGCCACTCGCTCTACTCATCAGCGTCACGACACGGGACCTGAGCCTTGTGTGTTATTCAACCGTTGTTGATGACGGCGTACATCTCAATTGACAGAAAGCAAGGAACCCAAACTCACAGAGGCATACAACGATATTCACCCACGGGGACCTCTAGTACCCGAAAAATCTGAAGATTGGTTAAAGAAAATGGACTTGTCAGAATTGGAAAGTCAGATAATTCATTGTCAAAAGACAGACGTCATCTTCTCACTTCTATCATTGGTATCGATTGCTGCTCCCCTCCGTCTTTGTCCATATATGCTTCACACTACCTACCTATATTCATAGTGGTTTCTAACACTGGGTTTTCTCGGTGACAACAATTGTATTAATTACTGACTAATGTGACTTGAAAACAGCATTTATTCGAACAACAATCGTCAGCTATTTCTCTACTGAAATCATAGTGAGCTCTCTGCCCCGCTGCTAAAGTAGTGGGCTTTGCTCGCCGGCGTGCTGCTCGGTTATCTGGGTCAAGAGTTGCATGGACCTCACTTGGTCCTGTTTTACGCGCCACTGGCATTAGTTGCTTATTCAGGTTCAACACCGTGACAAGCGGTCACTCACTACTTTGTTCATTCTCACTGTCTGCAGCGGTCTGGCGGGCCATCGATCATCTCCAACGTCAGGTGCCATAATGAGTGCGTTGTAACCTGGTTGTAACACTAGGCAAACTGAAACGAATGGCTGATCTATATAGCACTGTGACGCAGCACTACCAGCACCTCTGAGTCGCTTGAGTTTAATTTGCACGCAATATAACTGGACTTGATAGCCAATTGCCCACTGCTATGTACTGCCAGCTAGTCTGGCAGCCCTTCTGGTATCCGTTCCCTTCGATATCTTGTCCCGTGGTTTCAAGGCCCTTGGTTTCGAACGAAGCATCTCGTGATTGTCCGCAATCTCGTTATTATCATCTTTTTCTGGGTCAGTTGGCGAGGACGCATTCCATGCAGGTGACAGATATTGTTGACCTCATTCAGAAGCTAGCGATTACTGACATGTGGTTAGGAAAAGTCACAATATTTGGTGATCACACCAGCAGTACGATGCTTTTTGTTTCCGTTTGATGCCACATCACCCCCTACTAGGTCACTTAGAACAAAGTATACACGGATCCTCTCCATGCGAAGCCAACGTGATCCTGCTCCCGGTGTCCACAAACACCCAGTCTTCTATCTAAACCCTGGAACTTTCCAGGGACTAAGGGATAGTTTCCTGAGCCTTTGGAGTTGCAAATACAGTCATCAACAACACTTGATCATCCCATCAATTTTAAAAGTTGAGTCACCCCGACGATATAGCTAACGTCTTACCATCCTGCATGGTTTCCAAATGTACTGATCTCTTCTATTTCGAACAATGTGTCGAGATCAAAGAAAAAACTGTCAGGGACTCCACAGAACCCCAGGGCTTTTTTTTACTTGAACCAGATGGCCCTGTGCAAACCCCCCGTCATTCAAACAACCAAAAATCTCCGTTCTTTATCCGCCGTAGCTGCCCGCCTCCCTGATAGACACGCAAAGGCGCCACCGTTATTACGTGATTTTCTTGTGTATGACCAAATGTATTGCCAGATCTCGACCCCGGTTCTTTCCCAATCTTGCGCGACGTAGCCAAAGCGACGTTACGCCGGTGGCTTTTTGGGGTGTCTTCCCGTACCTCGGCTACACTGGATTTAATTAGACCACGACATCGATCGCGGTAATCAATCTCACCGATTCGGGACAACCACCAAATCTTTAGCAGCATCTTGCGACGCTATAGGCCGAGGGACGTGTATGAAATTCTGGCCAAGTTCTCGTTGACGCTGAGACCTCCACTTCATGTCGAATCTTCGAACCTTATCATCTGTCGCTGGTTGTCCTTTGCTCATAAATCCTTTTCAACGGCCAGTTGACCTAAATGTCATTTCAACTCAAAATACTTGCATGCCGGGGCCGCGCCCTTGGGACGGATCAGGATTTCCCCATATAGGGCGGATACGGACATCGCTGCATGATTATCGGGCGCGGTGGTCCGCTCTCCCTGAACAGCGTATCTTATATTGCTCCTATGAGTTTTACCCCGAGTCCTGCCTGAACAATTCAGCGGGGACGGTATCGTGTCGGAAATATCTTTTCTGGAGTGGAGTTACGCGTGGGAGATGCTCAAAGAGGACTTGGCTGATTACCCAACTCGCGGCTTAGATGAGGGGTGCCTCCGTGGAACGAGCGTCTCGTGCTACAAACTTACCCTCTAGCTTCGTGCGACCATGTGAGTATCAATTTTTGTGATGGCATCGCTCGAGTCGGGCTTCCCGGGAGCAGGGCTGATAGGGCTATCTAAATATTCAAGTACTCCAGATTAGATTGGGGCGACCTTGGACAAGTCACACTCAGGAACAAAATCTTGTGGTATTTGAGGGTAGGTCTCGCTGTCCCCCTGACGAAGTTGTTTGGCTTTCACGAGAGTCGGGGAAGTTCGGATTCGTACATCACTTTCGGTTCGAACGGCCCACGATGCCAAGCGAGTCCTGTGCATACAATGGTGTCCCCTGCATAAACTTAATGTGTCCCCTGAACCAAGGTATATCCGGTGCACACATATGTCTGCGAATTGCAAATTTCTGGGGTGTATCACACGTCCTCATGTAGTATCCCGTCCCTTTGTCCACGGTCACGACACTGGGCAATAGTCTGTACATGGGCTGGACATAGTGAAGTGCTCAGGATTTTAAGAATCGAAATCCGAGTTCTTTATCTGCCATGTCCGAAGGCATACCTCAATTCGTTGTCAAGTCTTATAACTATATGCTGGACAGGCCGCCGACAGCTGTGCCGGGTATTACTGGTTATCTAGAAACCTCATGATTACGCTTAGTTCTCAAGAATAGTCCACCCTTCGACGAAGTACTGAAAAGCGTGGGATGATACACCTAAGTTCACTCCCTAGGTTCTCCGAGAGTCTTTCCGGGCAGCACCAAAGGCCGCTTTGTAGGATGTTATTTTGCGGGATTAAATATCTACTTCCGACCCCATCGAACTAAACGGGGGCCGGGGTCTGGAACAGATGTGCTCGTTGCTATCTCCCATTGACGCATTCAGACCGCAGTGTTCAACCATTCGCTTCCTCGCAAATCGACAGGTTTCCGAGCAACACGAGTTACATTGCTATGATGGTCACCATCGCCGTGCCCGCCCTCGGTGCGGGTGTTTCGTTTCGGTCTTCATGAACTGGCTCGTATGATGAGCTGTTACAGCTCGGACTTGGACTCGGAAGACCGCCTTGGGTCCATCACGTGACCGTAGCCGCTGAGGTCGTGGTTCGCTGCCGAGTAATAGGTAGAGCGGAATTAGTATGATACGTCCACGTGTCGGACGCGTGCAATCGCCACGCCCCAACTCGCTTGGCTTTAGTGGCCATGCACATCTAGTTCAATATTTTTCTCCACCAAAACTTGATGCGACCTACGATAAACGAGAAACGTCCCTATGCCCGTATGTCCGACGGATCCGTCCCACGATCGGATTTTTTTTTCTGTCCAGAATCACCTTCTGGTGTAGTCTGCGGCCATATCAATAATTATTGCGATTGTAATCGCCGTGCGCGTTTTTTTGGGGATTACGTACGTAGTACTTAGGGGTAAGGACTACCGAGAACCACGGCCTCGAAAAGTCAACGAGTGCGATAATTGTCATAGCTGTCATCAACGAAGGGGCGGTCTCAGTGAATTCTCACCGTCAAAAAAGTTAAGAATGATGGGAAGATGGTATATGATACCGCAGATATCCACTGTCATAGCCCGTGGATAATTGGGGGGATGCCCGGAGCTCGAGGAGTCACTGATGGGAATAGATGGGGACATTGACTACGTGCCAGTGTGGTACCGAGGTAGGTTCAACTGGATACCATGATGTCTAAGTAACCTGAACAGGTACCCATCTGTCCAGTCACTGCCCATGCGCCTTACTGTTCCTTATTGTGTCTTACTGAGTGATTCCTGCCGTGGGGTAGGGCCAGCCTCTGATATCAATGTTTTTGTGAGATTGGAGTTATCGATCAGTCCCGGAACATAGTACAAACTTAGTGCAAAATAATCGGCACGCCACAAGCATCTACTAATGACTTAGCCTGTTCTTCTATCATTGGACTCAATCTTCACAGATTGAAAGAACCTGTGACAAGGCGCTTATAGGCCATTTGTGATCAGTACGTATTATATTACGGAGCTCGTGGTGTTGCAACGTTGCAACCTTACAACGGAACAGCACGGCGTGAAATCAACTTCAATCAAGATTCGCTGCATATTCGAATTCATCATCATCACATCCGTAGTAGACGAAGCATCAAACTGACCCTCCGGGCCAGGCTCCCCGCCCCTAGCGTCGGAGCAAGTAAATCAGCTTGAAGCGTAGACCCGAAACGGAACTTGACACCGGCAGATGGGCTCCACTCGGGACGGCAGTTGGGGATAATCAAGCTGAAAGTCTGAAGGGCGCTGCATCAAGCCGCCGCGGCATTTCTGCCCAAAACATTCAAACATGTCCTTCAAAGTCAGCGCGTCCCACAGCACAGCACGACACGTGAAATGACACCCACATATGTACCTCTCCCAATTCGGGCAGGGCGGCTGGTTGCGGTAGCGGGGTTACTAATACCTCGGTGATCCGTATCCCAACAACGGGGAACAGGTGAATAGAACATCAGATCAGGGAGTGGCACCGGCTCTGGCCCGGGCATAAGGGAGTTGTTTGGCCCTGGCGCTGTTTGATTCACGCTGTGCTAGTAAATAACTAAGTAGGTTACGTAAATTATATATCCTTTCTTGTAAAGTAATTATACAAAGCGGAACTTGGGGGTGAACCTTAAGGTTGGGACACAATAGAGATTTTATCAATTCACGTCCTCAAAGTTGTAAATGCGGCGGTAGCTGTATTGGCAAAATCATCTTGAGACATCAATTTAGTACTCTGGAGACACCTCGGAAACTCCAATGCACAAAATAAGCGATCACTAGTACTGAATTGGAACACCATTTCTGACGTAAGTTAAAGTTCCACTTTTGGCACATGGAACAGTAAAAATTTTGGCCGATACAGTGCATTTTCATGATTTTGTTTACTCCAAAATTCTTAGCATATGGCACCAAATCATCGCTGCTTTTACACCTTTCCAAGAAGTGCTCGAAGCTCGTCGAGTCCTGTCAGCACAATTGACCGACGATAATCCTATCTACAGCGGTTGCTATCAGTGTGCCTGCCATGCAACCCATTCGTTTGGGATTGTGCATGCCCCGGCGCTGACCGCCTACTTTTCGGCATCCTCTTCCATCCGTTACATTTCCACTTTGAGTCAAATTGATCGTGGCAAAAAGTGGGATGATCGCTATCGCTTTATACACTCCTGTGCATCCGACGTATTGGGCCATGCAACGGATAGGTACAATCGGGAAAGGTTGTCCTTGCCGATCCTATGTATTATCCCCGGTTCCTTGCTTTTTTTGTCGTGAACCACTTGATCTTCATTATCGGAGTGTGTGGGCATGAAATGGGCGTGCGCGGGGACACATGTACGCATATGCATCTGATTCTGTCAAGAGACTCTAGGGTCGCGAAAATGTAGATGGTTACAGTAATGAAAGACATAATGACATGAGCCCCCTTCCGACAGCTAGACCACAATACGAAATTAGGATTGTGCCACAGCCACGTACATAAACCAATTTTCAAAGAATCCGAGTCGGCACGGTAGACCGAGAAAGAAAATGGGTTATTTTATAGTTGTACTTAGCGAGTATTACGCAATTTGTCGCTCAAAATGATGCCATGGTTGGACATGCCACGCATGCCATGCTTGACAACAACAAAGCCATTCCCATGTCCAAATTGGCCTACGGACGTTTTTTTAGCAGTCAGACTGCTGGGCTCCAGAAGATACCTGGAGAGCAAAATGGGTTCGCCGTCAATGGAGCGGCGTACGTACGTCCCTTCGGAACAAGACCATGGCCTAGATCATGATCCATCGAATGATGAGATAAACTTCATTTTTTGAAAACTTTATTGTCCGTGGCGCCACCATCTGCTACGTATATTTGCTTGGGCTTATCCGGTTTCGGGTCATTTTGATGGGTTGGGCATTAGAAGTTGGAATAAATCATTACCAAATCTATGATAGAGCGCAGGAGATTAGGCGTGCGTCCTTGGCCAGATTCGGAGATCTTGCTTGGGAGCTAATTTCAGTTCAGGGTCCTAACGATGGAGGGCAAGTCAGTGGCTGTGATGGGTGCCCTGACGTTTGTTCTGAACTTCGCTCATCTGCTTGGACTGTATCATGAATCTATCATGGCTGGATCCGATACTCTCACCAACCTGTGTAACGGCATGAAGAACAAGTCAAAAGTCATATGTACGTTGCTCCATCGCCATTAGCGCGGACGCGTTGGAGTTATGTGTATCATCGGTATCGGGATCTACCGCGCAACTGAGGAAGGTTCAAAGCCTTGTGCTTGGTCGGTGTCGTTGCGCACGCTTGTATCACCGCTCACGTCGACCCTATCTTCGGTGCACTTCTTCGGTCTCATCATTTTACTCCAATTACTGGATTAGATTTGGTTGGAAGTCAGGTGCTGAGCAGCTCTTCGTGCCAGGAACGTTGGAGAGGTCTTGTTGGCACCGAGCATTTTTTTCGCCCCTTGGTAGTCGGCATTTGGATCTGCTTACTGGGCGGCTGTCGTACAATTCTTCCGCACATTTCTCCTTCGTCTAATACTGGCCCCACATCTTGTTTGCTATCGGACGGGCATCTCTCAAGGAACCTGATGTGATTAGAACTCTGTTTTTGGATTTGACGTGTGCATGCGCGATCTAGAGGACGCTGTGACGTCTGTGCCCGAACTGGTTTCTAGTGGTTGCCCCTCTCAACTCCTTTTGCTCTTGAGCTTTAATACTAACAACGACGGATGCTTTCTGTGGTTGCGCCATCGTTCGATGTCAGGTGTGCGTCTATCATTCACGTAAGCGCAGTTGTGCTCCATTTCCGAACGGCGTTTGGTGTGATTGTCAGGTAAGTAATGTGCTTGTGATGGACGTTATTGATTATAGTTGGGTTGTTACAGAAGGGCCGAAAATAGGCTGTCTTTATCATTACTGTACTGATTCATATATCAATGGTTGTTTTGTTCTCGTATACATATGTACACCAGT
>QFEU01001292.1:0-22520 GCA_003316345.1 Tricholoma terreum | reverse complement strand
AGACCCTTTGAGCTAACAACCCCCTCGATCAATCAGTTTGTTGTTTTCCCCACCAGTGGGAGCAGCAAACGAACATCACCGGTACAAGGACTTGCTCAAAGGTCAACAAAAACTTGAAAATCTCGGTTTTGTGCAAGCCAAACTTCGATTGAGGTCAACTGCAGACCGTGACACATATGAGTCATGTCTGGGCTCCTCTTTGCCTGCTACCATGGGGTCCGCATTCTTCAACCAAGAAAAGGAGGACAACGTCAACTCCAAGATGGAACCAGATGTAATCAGGCCCAGTATACCCGAGGAAACCCCAGAATTCAACGTCAAGGTCGAGGATAATAGTCTCTTGATCAGCCCCAGCCCGAGTCATCTTACATTACCCATATCAGAGCCTAAGGATAATGTCTGCATGCAACAGGAAACCCCAGATTCCCCAGTACTTGAGTTTGACGTTGAAATACGCCAAGAGTCATTAACCCCCCCTCGGCTTCATTTCGATGGATCCAGGTCTCCAAGTGTGCAGATTCGCGAAGAGTCCATGACACCGCCGCCGCTATTTTTCAAATGCCCCTCCCGAAAAAGAAAAGCTTCGGGGAACCTGGACAGTGATGACTCGGAGGACGAAATAACGGGTGATAATGGCAGAGAGCAATCACGTGTTGAAGATGTGCAGGAGGCAGAGTCAGCAGAAGTCTGGGAAGAAGAACTTGATGAAACCCTGATGCCGAATGCTGAAATTCAAGATTGGGCTGCTCTGCAAACTCAAATCAAGGCCGATCTAAAGAAAAAGCATAAGTCTATGCCCTTATCACAGATAAATCAGTTGATGATCTTATGGAATTTTGCAACCCTCCACTTGAAAGGTTACGGGCGAATGGAAGCAAGCTTTGAGATCGCATGGCAATGGCATGAGAAGGATGGCTCAAATGTACATTTTGCTCGACGCATTCGTGCACTTGCACGTCATTATCAAATATTTGAGCAATTACCAAAGGAGCATCGTGGAGGTTACAAGAACGCACAATCACTTTTAAAGGAGGAAGTTGTTTGAACAGCATCACGAACATGGCTCACAGAACAACCCATAGGATCAGTCACACCGAGTCACTTAAGCATGCACTGAACGATATTATTTTACCATCATTGGGAATGACTCCGAGCAAGCCACTCTGCGAACGCACTGCCCGTCGATGGCTTGTGAAATTGGGATGGACCCGGACCGTCCTTCGAAAGGGCATCTATATGGATGGTCACGAGCGCCCAGATGTTGTTGAATATCGCGAGAAGGTTTTCCTCCCGAAAATGAAAGAGTTCGAACGCAGAATGGCGCAGTATGAGGGACCTGAGCTGATGCACATAGAGCCGAACTTATTGCCTGGAGAAAGAGAATTAATAGCAGAGTTTCAAGACGAAAGCTGCTGCCAGGGGAATGACCACAAAACCACAGCTTAGTATGTTATCTATCGAAA
Source organism: Tricholoma terreum (assembly GCA_003316345.1). Classification (NCBI taxonomy): domain Eukaryota; kingdom Fungi; phylum Basidiomycota; class Agaricomycetes; order Agaricales; family Tricholomataceae; genus Tricholoma; species Tricholoma terreum. Next base: position 21,057 of record QFEU01001292.1, on the reverse strand, counting down.
ACTTCTCATTTACAGCGGTTTCCATAAAGCTTGGCACTTCTCGAAAAATATAAACACATGTCAAAATTTTGTAAACCCAACCCAGACTTATGCCATACCGAAAGATCTCGCACGACATCAAACTGGCAGCAATTAGGCTTCATGAGCGAGCACTTTTACCTCTTGCCGATATCCTAGACTGTCTGAGAATCTCTCGTCGTACTTTCTATCGCACCCTGCAGCTCTGGCGAACCACTGGCGATGTTGTTAGGCACACCTTCGGCATCCGAGGACGCCTGCAAATCATGCACTTTGATGACCTTGACTATCTAAAGCGCTTGATCAATCATCGTCCGGACTGGTTCCTGGATGAGTTACAGTACCTTCTGGCAACAAACCGCTTCATCTCTGTCCATTTTACCACTATCCACCGGGAACTCAAACGAGCACAGGTATCAACAAAGAAACTCAAGAAGATTGCTGCCGAACAAAATGAGAATCTCCGAGCTGACTTTATTCGGCGCATGGGTCAGTACTGACCTGAACAACTTGGCTTCCTCGATAAAGTTTCGAAGGATGAACATACCTCAGCTAGGCGTTGTGGAAGGTCCATGAAAGGTAGATGTGCTGTGAAGAAGGGAGTATTCGTCTGTGGAAGAAGATTTTCCGCTGAGGGGTTGCTGACAGTTGATGGAATGGTATCTAACACAGTCATTGAAGGCTCTATGACAAGAAATCAGTTCCTGGATTACTTGGAGCACTCTGTCGTGCGTCTTCATCATCGTACCCTCCGAGTTAGCACATATTTACCTTGAATGTCCAGCTACCTTTATGCACCCCCTTTCCTGGATATCTCAGTGTCCTTGTGATGGACAATGCCCACATTCATCATGGAGATGAGATATTGGAGCTGACACAGCACTTTGGTAAGGACATGCAATACCATTGATATTTTCACTCATGAGTCTTTAGGCGTCCACATTGAGTACCTCCCACCGTACTCACCTGACCTCAACCCCATTGAGGAAGCCTTTTCAAAACTCAAAGTGTTCATTCGTCGCCACAGAAGTTTACTTGTCCATGAAGGCGATGGGATGTTATTTGACCTGATGGAATGCATGGAAGTCATAACCCCATCAGATGCAGTTGGATATTTCATACACGCAGGCTACTTCTAGACTCTAGAGCAATACAACGATATACAACAGAACTTAGTATACAGTTGCAGAATGTCCAATAGCTACAGCATCAGCAGAACATATGGTAGCAATGCAAAGACAACAAACTCGTAAAATATATCAGGCAGTTACTGCCCACTCCAACACCACCTCTTTGAGGTCAACGATCTCACCTGGCTTGAACCCAAGATCCTTCAGTTCCTGCACATCAATATAGTGGAAGGCCTGGGTTCCAGTATACGCATGTGCCCTGAACTTCTCAAGAATGTCTTTGGATAAGCCATGGGCCTGACAGAATGTAGCGATATCTTGTTTGACACCAGGTTGGAGATGGGCTGGAATCAGGGCTTGCGCAGCAGGCACAGGTTGTTGAGGTGTGGGGAAAGGGTGCTGTGGGCTAGGGGCAGGAGCAAAAGCAGGACGAAGGATTCCAAACATGTCGTTTGGCATAACAACATTGATCACAGGAGCAGCCGGTACAGGTTGGCCCTTGTTGGCCATAGCGTTAAGGCGAGCTTGAAGCAGAGGTGATTTTGCAGCAAGGGATTGAGGTGCAACAGGATCAAAGAGAGCTATGTGCGGTGGCATGTCGATGTTTGCATTGCTCTCGCTCTGCAACTGAGACAGTCATATCAGCACGCATGACATTTTACGCACTAAACTCACCCAAGCTCCACCCCACTTCTCAAAGTGTTCATGGCCCAGTGGGAAGTGCAGCCCTTCAGCAGGCACAAAACAATGATCTGAATGACATGTTGGTACATTACATTGCCATCGCTCTCGTAATGTCTTGATCTTGTCATCCAAGGCAATGTTCGCAGGGAGGATGTCAGACTCTTTCGGTGCCTACAACTTCCGTGAGCAATTGCATTAGTTCAAGTATGCACGTACCTTCGACTTTCTCGGCTTTTTCTTCGGAGGTTCAGCATCGCTGTCATTTTCCTTTTCCGCCTCGAATGCCTGAGCAATGAAAGCATCAGTTTGTCAAGCAAACAATGGGGATCATGAAAATCACACTCTGTGCCCACAGTTGCAGGCCTGTTTCAATGATGACAATCTTCACGGCAGGGTCCTTCGCTTTCGTTGCGTTTTTGAGAAGGTAGGCATAGTCTGTGGACACCAAGAGTGGTAATGTGTTTGGTACATGACGAGGGATGGTGTAAGTGGCTTCAAACTTTGAGTAATCAATTTTGGTGGCAGAAGGGTAGAGTGTATCACTGATCCGAACGTTGAGTTGTGCTTGAAAGTCCACCCATTCCATCGTGGCAGGAATCTCAAGCAGCCGCATTTTAGACTCACAGCGCGACTTCGGCTTCTTCATCTCTGCAGCAGAGAAGATAGCCAGACTGTAGGCAATCATGACTGTCTTCAGCTCGACGACAGGTGATGTGGCCTTTCCTGTAAACAATAGTGAGCAAAAGTAAGCACGCATAGCACAACATGCCCTTGTTCTTATGTGGGCTGCGCTTCCGCTTTGCCATGGTTGGTTGTGGACTGCGTTTGTGGCCCTCCTTGTTATCACTGTCTGAGTTGGTGTTGCTGTCATCACCATCATCCTCCTCTGTATCCTTTTCCTCCTCCTCCTCCTCCTCCTCCTCCTCATCATCATCATCATCATCTTCATCCTCCTCCTCTTCTGATTCCGAGGAGGACAGCAGAAGTTCTTGGGTAACCGAATCTGTGTCCAAATGCATCACTTTCAAGGCATCCACCTTGTCCTTTGTTTGCAACACCTTTGGAGGGGCTTTCTGAGGTATAATGAGTGTGAGTTTCATGGGATTGGACCAGACTATATGCGAGGACGACGGTGGTGGACACGGTGGACATTCACAAACAGCAAACCATATGCTAGGGTTAAGAATTTCAATACATTCTACTTTTTCGCACAGTGTCAAGCTTTATGGAAACCGCTGTAATTTCTGATATAATTTTGCAACAAGGCTACAGGAAGGTCAACAAATTCTACAAAAGAAGGGCCGAGGTCGTTTAATTCACATTTCTGATTGGGTTGAAGAGGTAAATGGGCGATTAGTGGTCAGAAATGCTGTGGGCGTCATAATCAAAGAGGCCCACAAGATCATTTATCCAGGATCGAACAGCGGTCCGTACTGGGATTGTGAACAACTAATTGAACAGGTGAAGACGAAAGTGATTCCCATCTTCGAAGAAGCACATTCTGGCTGCCAGGCCCTATTTATTTTTGATCAATCCTCGGCTCACGCAGCTTTGCCCCCGATGCTCTCAAAGCCTTCGAAATGAATAAATCCAATGGCGGGAAACAGCGCCACCAGAAGGACACTATTATTCCGGACACTAACCCTTCTCCAGAGTTTCGTGGAAAGGTGCAGAAAATGACGACCGAGACAGGTGAGCAGAAGGGCTTGCAACAAACTCTCGAGGAACGGGGCTTCAATGTCACAGGGAAGCGTGCCAAATGCTCCCCAGTTTGCCCTTGGGAGAATAACAATTGTTGCATGGCACGGATTCTCAGCAAGCAGGATGATTTTACAAACCAAATCTCGATGCTTGAGACCCTCATCAAAGAAGCCGGCCATGAATGTATCTTCCTCCCCAAGTTCCACTGCGAACTTAATCCAATTGAAATGGTAAATTCAATTATTCAATAAATACCCCTTGAAACTAATATTTTACCCTTCAGTACTGGGGATGGGTCAAGTACCGATATCACCAAGTTCAGAAGAAGACATTCGAGGACGCAAAGCAAGCGGCTCGACTCGTGCCCTGTTGATGTCATTCGGAGGTTCATCAATCGTTCCTGGCGGTTTATGGACGCTTACCGAGTTCCGCTGTCCGGAAAGGCTGCCGCGTGGGCAGTTCGCAAGCAGAAGGGCCATCGGACAATTTCCCAGAGCGCGATGATGCACCTGGATGCCATCGTTCACCCAACTTAGGTACTTAAAATGTCATTGATTTTGGTCAAAAATTTGGCCGATCTAAACGGCTCGTGGGAAAAACTTCGGAGATGTGTTTTTCGACGTATTTCGATGAGCTGATCAAGATTCTGAAATCAGATTGTCAAAATTTTGAGTCGTTGCTGAGATATCAAAGTTGTTGACTTTGTCTGTCCGCGACTGTAGATGAATCCGTCTCGGAGAGGTCGGATTCAGTTGGGTACGAGTGCGGTGGCGTTGACGGTGGAATATCAGTGAGGATCGTTCTCGATGTGCAGTGACGGCAGGGGCAGTGCTGAGGGGAGGTAATCCGAGTGTGGCTCTCCTCTTCGCTTCCTGTCTTGTTAACAAGGGAGTAGGGGTTGACGGTGTGCGAGGCAGTTTGACGGTTTCGGCTTTAAGATGTGATGTCGGTGTCAAAAAAAAAGTGACAGGCTGCCGTGTTAGGCGAGCCTCACTAAAACAGACGCGACGGACAGGACAATGTTATCTTCGTTGCACGGAGTAAGGATACATGTAAGGTAAAGTAGAAATGAAAGCTAAAACTCACCTTCGTTGCACGGAGTAAGGATACGGAGCAACGAAGGTGAAAAACGAAGTAGATATAGTAAAAATTGTGTCATCTGCGTGTAATAGACGTCATGCCAAAGTGTAATAGCCGCGTCGAGGTGCAGCCCAGTGACATCCTTCTATGTGAAGTCCTCGGTTTGTAGTAAGGGGCCGAGGGGCAGCCTTACAATATGCAAGTGCGAGGACTATTTGTATTGTAGTACTATCTACTGGATGTAATCATTCCGACTCATACATAATAATAGAGGAGCAGTCGGATATAGTAACATGTAAAACAAGTCCGACAGTGGACAGCGGCAAAATAACTTTTGAAGACTGTAACAGGTAAACATGCCCAGGATATTCAATAACAGCAGCGTACACTCAACTGATACAACTTGAAAGCAGAATGCATGTAATCAAGTACGACCAAGAAGCTCACGGATGAACAAGGATCTTGACTACTGAACGAGGTTGGGAGCGCGAAGCATCGACGAAGTTTGAAATTACTTACCTTGGGAGTCCTTGTCATTCAACAAAGCCAGAAACCCTTTCTCGACGATGTCCTCTATTCCTATCTTGGACGTGATCAGGCCCTCGATCCCAGCTATCTTCCTCGCAGCAACAGCTATGAGTACTTCAGGATGGATACCATCGTAAGCTATCGATCCTAGTGCAAGAATATTAACTCCTGCCATTGCCTGTAGAAGAGAAAACGAACCATACCGATTAAAGTAATTTCCTTCAGTACCAAAAAGTTCATCGCCACGTTTGGAGACTCTCCCCAAATGGCAACGTTGACGGCCGTTCCCCGTGGACGCACACTTGCGACAGCGGTGTCAATACTCGTCTGCACGCCAGCAGCATCGAAGGCAATGTCTACACCAATCCCTCCAGTTATTTGAAGCACTGCTTCAGGAACCTTTACGTGCATGGGATTGAAGGCGTAAGTGGCACCATGCACGCGGGAAATCCGACGCCGCAGGGTGGCTGGTTCAGATGTGATGATTATTGCAAAGGGGTCGATGGATCTTGCAGAATGTATGTCAATTTTGTAGACTATAACTGCAGTCGCGGCACACACCTGAGGACTTTCAGGAGGAAAAGGCCAATCTGTAAAATAGCTCAGATTTCGCCTAACAAAACTTAAAGCCAGCGTACCGGACCAGCTCCGATGATAAGGGCACTCTGCCCTGCCTTATATCCAGATCTCTCCACTGCATGCCAAGCAACCGCGAGTGGTTCAATGCAGGCACCAACTTCTACTGTGGTGAGATATGGTTAACAGCTAAAGCTACAATACTCTGACATATATATAACTCACAAGGGATGCCGTCTGGAAGAATGTGTACAAACTGGACATCGATCGCGATGTACTCGGCAAGACCACCGCCCCATCCGCAGATACCCTGACCAAAGGCGTCGCTGACTGAGAAAACAACGTCGAGCAACGAAAAAAACGACTCGCGATGAAATTTGCCGAGGGACATATGTTCCTGTGTCCGAAAGCGCAGGCATTACAGGTATCCTTCATGCATGAGATAATTGGCTCACTAGTATCAATGGTTAGAAAGAGTATATATAAATGGCGTGTACTCACACAATCACATTTTTTCCGACGCTCCACTTACTTGTGTCTACTCCAGGCCCCGCTTCAACGATCACACCAGAGAACCTGACAAAGTGCGACGATGTTTTAATACTGATAGCATTGCTTGAACGGTGAGATACACACTCGTGGCCCATGGTAATAGGAAGCGTCTCTCCAGTCAATTCGTTAGGCACCGTCAAAGTTGGGAACCTGACAGCGGGCGCCAAGAACGCGGCGAGGTCAGTTCCGCACACTATTTGTTTTTGGTGGTTAGTCTGATGAATCCAGTCAGCGCCAAAATTATTTACATCCGTTCCTACAATTTCAACCAGCTTAGGCACGATCTATACAGCGTTAGAACAAGAAACACACCAAGCGACCTAGACTAATCAGCCACAAGCATGGCGAGGTACACCCCGTGTAGCGATAACTCACCTGGATTTTGACCTGCCCATTCCCTGCTACAGGTTCTGCTATATGTTCAACTCTAACGTCCTGTGGACCGTAGTATCGCACCGCCTTCATGGTGGAATATTCCTGTCGAATCGTCGCAGACAATCGAACCTTCGACGTGGGCACGTACGCGCCGATTGATTTCATTCACTGCAACGTGGTGGAAGCTGCTAGGAATGCTAGGCCCGGAGTCCGCTGAATTCAAGTTGATCCCCATGCAGAGACTTTGAGGGAAAACATAAATCAATGGAGATTGTACGGAATCAAACTCCGAATAGGGCAAGCGACAGCAGCTCCTCATTAGTATAGACGGGAAAAATTCGAGTTGATGTGGCTCGTTCATTTCAAGCAGCCGGAAGATGCATTGGTGGCCCATTACCGCAAAACGGAGGCGCGTGGTTATCTGCGAATCCTGAGTATGTGCGCATGGCGAAGCTAGAAAGCTATCTGGGTTCGACGTCCTGCCTACAAATCCTGCAGCCGTTGGTGAACTTGGTGCTAAAATCGCGTTCAAACATGCTACATTGCTACTCACACACCAAAATCGATTGTTTTTTGTACGAATCCCGAGAACCTTTTTAACAGTAAGCCGCAGACACTGAGACAGGTGCCGTTCGGAGGCGGTTATGTCTTGATCGCCGTAGATAGCAATGCAGATTTTATGAAAGGCGAAAAACACGTGACTATTTTTCCATGGGATCCACGGAAACTGCTCGCCAAATATCCGCGGTCCAAAGTTGTAAGCTGCGAACCTGACGGTTGAAAGTCTCATAGCAGTCCAAATATGTCTAGTATGATCTCCCAGGAGATCGATGTCGAAGCACGGCAGCATCAAACCGAAGTCCGTTTCAAGCGCAAAAATTGTGCAAGCATCTGCATCGGCCATATAAGGAATTCTCAGCGCGATCATGATAAGAACAGCCGTAGTGCCAAGTAATACTTATCTTATAATATTCATCAGGCCACCTACACGAACTCCCTGAATCTGATATCCACAGGCTCCTAGAACCAACCTCTCGTATCGCTCGATCCGAGTCCCAGTACTTACTGGATATATTTCAGAATGTGATGCCAAGTTATTGATGATACGCATTCAAACCAAGACAACTTCAAGTTGAAGTTCAACTCGCGATGGAGGCTCGTGGGAAAACTCCTTGATGCTCCTAATGCAGGTCTCAGAATGTTATCTTATTTGTACCACTAAAGCTTCATGATTGAACATTGGATGACTTTCCACAGCCGTAACTTGAATATCTAACTTCAAATCAGTTGCATCAAGGGTCCATGGCCGAGATGCCGGTGACAAAACCATCCAAAAGTGTGAAGTTGCGGTATGCGGTATTCAAGACGATTTCTAAACCTTAAATTTGAAAGGAGGGTCCAGGCCTCCCTCTCAAGCTCTACATCAGCACTTGAATCTGAATCAGGCAATGCCAAGCTGATGGGTGACCCAACAATGTGCGTCCCCTCCAGTTAACGATCCAAGCACGTTGGATACAGCCCTTCCACCCCCAATTCTGGTGAACCATCGTTGTCTTTTGGGACCATATCCAAATTGTGCAGCTCAGGTTCATCCGGAACGTACCTATCATGGGTTGAGGCCCAACCCTCAATAGATAGGAATGAAGACTACCATAGATCATGATGCATCGAGGCTCAGTGGCTCAATCCCTCAATAATAAGAATGAAGGCTATACCTAAGGGATAACGCCACCATGCTCTTTGTTGAGCTCAGCAACCACCTCAGCATGGGCAAAGTTGCAGGCCCCACTCTTACTCATTTTGCTCTTCAGGCAATAGTTAGCTGCTTCATGGAGCTTCCCTATATCATCTGCCTCGCCGCCTCGCCCTTCATCTTCCTCGTTTTCTTTGGTCTTATCGAGCTCTACTACAGAACTTATCCGATATCATGGGGTCGGACGGCACCATCCCTCCTATTTATCCTATCTATGGAGATGTCCATATAGTTGATGCGGTGTGTTCTGTTTGCAATCGAGGCCATTAAACTGCCTTTCCATGACTTTGGGCCGGTTATCCGTAGCATTGAGCCGGCTATCCGTGGCATGATAGAGGCCACATGTAGCCGCATCAGGAGTGTAGGGGCGGCTTGGGCTGCAGACGGCGATTCGGTAGATCAAATAGCTCAAGGTGGTGACATTGATCCGCCCCTATGCAATAGAATTGTGAGCTAGTTCCACGACAGTACTTACTGTCGCCCAATGCTTAGCCTTGAATACAGCGCACCATCCGTACCAACCAATAGGATAGTTTCAGTCCCTACTTCGTTCGTCTTTTAGCTAGTAGTCTGTTAGTATCTTTTGTACCTGTTACGGTATCATAACTTCTATCTATCTGTTTTGCGGGTGTGATACCACACGATTTGGAATTATGCCTGTAAAAATGTCCGATTGCAGAAGTGTATCAAGACGTTCCTCCTTTTCCCGCAGGGCACTATTATCCAAGTGCGTGTCACCGAGTTACAAGTCAGTAAATGTCTGTTGAAAAGGGCCCAAGCTTGAAGCAAAAGCAGCTGCAATACCAGGAGCTAATTCCGTAGTATTGAAGTGCTGAATCTTGAAGCTTGAAGGCCCTGATACCATACAAGGAGCTAACTCCTTCACATGGATGTAAACTACTATAGTATTTCGAAAGGCCAGAATTTTATGCGCAACTTGAAAGTTCGTAGTACGCCTCTTATATGAACTGCTCCGAGTCCTTGCCATTAGCGTTTCGGTAGCGTGCTTTGCCGTGGACCTCTCTGATAAGTGACTGGGAAGTAGCAAGAATGACAATTATAATCCAGGCGGCACGCATAGTGTATTAATTAAAGACCATAAAGCACGACGAATGCAACGAAACCGTCACAATCCGACGCCTGAACCATTACCCACACTTCTCTTCGACTTATCATAACACTCCAATGTCAAACTTGCCAAGAAACCTGGTATACATTGCTCGTTCTCGATCCAATACTGCATCAGATTCGGCAAGTCCTGCGGGCCACCCTCGCCCTGCGCTACCAGCTGCATTTTTACACCTTCCACATTCGACGTGGGCTGGAAGACAAATGCCGCGTTGAGGTCATATATTGAGGTAACGCGTACCTGCCCATTGTCGTAAAACGCAAGCTTCAGCCCAAGGATCGATGCGATCGCTTCTCGAAATTCAGCGCTCTTGGATCGGAAAATCTGTTTTCAGAAGGAAAAAAAATGAAGCACGGTTAAAAGAGCCTTCTAAAAATCATAGTGAACATACCTGCTGCAACCTCAACAGGCGTTTCTCTTTCTGCCTGACAACCTCCTCAAGTTCCGTCTTTTCCTTGGTCACAAGTTCCCAGCTTTCTCTCGGGACCAATTCCCTCTCTGCATCCCCTTGGTTACCCTCTACACGCGCTCCGCTCTCCTCCAGTTCTTTCAACCGCTTCATCAGTGCCTCATTCTCGCCCTTTATCCGGTCCATCACAGATTGTCGTAGATCCACCCACTGCTGCTCTGGGTTGTCCTTCAGCGACAGCACCCGAACACCTGGGGGGACATGCCGCCCCGCCCCGATTTCTCCCGTGAGTTCGAAGAGGGATTGCTCAAGCTCCTCGATCTTGTCAAAGTGTTGCTTGGATTCAGCTTCTGCTGCCTCCAAGGCTATACATATGTCCATGATTGATATGACATCCAATGATAGGTCACCGTACCTTTGTGCATTTCGAGCTTCGCCTTCTGTGCCTCTTCGATTTCGGCGGAGAGAGCCTCTCTGCTCTTGCCGCGTCCGAGCGTCACAGAATGGCCACCGAGAGCATCAACCTCCTTCATCAGCTGCGTATTAGCATCCTTGAATTCTTGCAGGAGAGTTTCGAGCTGTTGGATCCTCTGTATCTTGGACGTGTCTAGGACAGCACCTTCGCGGTTCGCTTCTTCCGCGTTAAAGCTGGCCTGCAAGACGTCAACAACCATAAGTTCATCGTCAACTAGAGGAAAGAAGGAAGATAAGCACCACCAACGCATTCAAGAAGCCCACTTCGCGCTCCGCTAATATTGCTCTTTGTTCCCTCCTGCCGACCTTCTCGCTCAACGCCTGTATGTCCTCCTGTAGTGCTTCAATGGCGAGTTGTGCCTCACTCTCCCGACGCTCGAGATCCCCGATCTCTGTCTCTCGCCGTCGCAGGAGTGCGATATTGGCCCCATGGTCCTCAAGTAGCCGAGCGTGCGCTAGTCGGAGGTCAGATAGATTCTTGGTTATAGAGACGGGAGTCTTGGAGGATGCAGATGAAGGGGAAGATTCAGCAGTGTTATTGTTTTTGGCCCTGGATATCGTGGTGAATGTGAGCCTTCGGCTTTGATATCTGCATAGGGAACAAGATCACAAACCATGCCTCACGCTCGCGACGGCCTGCCTCCACTTCCGCCTCGAGCCGGACGACCTTCTCCCTCAACTCTTCCATGACCCGGACCTTCCTTTCCAGCCCCAACTTCTCCTCCCGCAGCACTTCGACGCTGGTCTCCTTCGCCCGCAAGACATTCACCTCTACCATCAGCTTGGCATTCTTCGATTCTACTGTCCGGAGGTAGTCTGCCTGGCGATGCAGTTCCTCCCTGACGATGCGCATATCCTGTTCTTCCGATGTGGAATGAAGGAGGGACGTTTGTGAGGTGTTAAGATCGGAGAGCTGAGCTTCAAGAGAGTCTATTGTAACGCTGCGTGCGTTGGCAATTTCTTGGGCTTGGGAAAGCTCTTCTTGAAATAGGGAACATTGGTGAGTGAGGGTGGTGATTTGGGACTTTTGGGAGGCGATGGTTTGGCTTGTGCTTCGTTGCAGAGAGGAATGGGCGTCCTGCAGGTCGGCAAGTTCTTCGCGTATGGAAGAGAGAGAATTTCTGAGCAACCGTAGGTCACTGTCTGTTTTGCTCTGAAATGAGAGTAGCATCAGACCATTATCACGAGCCATTCATATACGAAATGAAACCTTTTCTTCCTCATGTTCTGCTCTCTCCTTTTCCTTTTCCTCCCTCTCTTCATTGTGTCGATCAGCAAACCATCGTCGATCTCGCTCCAGTCTTTCAACCTGTAGATCTCGGTCACGGAGCTTTGTCTCGAGCTCCATCTTGGTCGTCTGTGCCGCCAGCAGTTGCCGCTCGAGGTTTGCGTGGGCTATGGTTGATGTAAAGACCTGTGTTCGCTGCTGCCGCTTTGCAGTGGACAGTTGTGGATCTAAATGAATGTACATATAGCTGGTTAAAACGCTCTAGATATTATGATTACCTCTTTCCAGCTCTGCCGCTAAAGAATCGCGTTTGGCAGCTGTCGAGCGCAACGAGAAGATGGCATTTTGGGACCTGTTCGCTGGAGTGACGAACTGGTCGCCATTCATAGTATTGTCAAGGATCTGAACAAGTTCAAATATAAGTTTTGTTGACGAATATTTATATTTCATTTTCGCCTCACTTCCATCGTTCAGTAATGAATTCCGACGACGACTTCTCCGACCTCACAGATCTCGACTCTGAAGAGGAGTACAAAGCGAAGCCGAAGAAGAAATCAGGCCCAAAAGCAGCAAAAGATGGAGGTTACAGAATCAAAAATGCTCTCAAGGTTCCCCGTGCTACCACCTACACTGCCCAGGCACTGTATGGTGAGAAACACCCTGTTCCTCTTGTTTTCACGTATAGTAACGGTTATGGCACAGACCAGATGCACAGCAGCGATATCAATACAGAACCAGAGTATCAGCGAGGTATCGTGCTGATGTGTGAACGTACTCGGCGATGAACTGATTGGACATGACAGAGGTCGTATGGCCGGAAACAAAGCAAATTGGGATCATCGATTCTGTTTTTCGTAACTTCTACATCCCCCCCGTAATCTTCGGTGAGGCGTGTCAGTCCTGGTTTGCCGTTACACCGCCTGATTTGTCTTGACGCCTTTGCCTCAAAGCTGTGAACTCGTTCGAGGATGGTTCGGAGACGAAGACATGTATAGATGGGAAACAGCGGTTGACATCCATTCAGAGGTCCGTGGTTACGTCTCTTCTTCGCTATCGTTGTTTTCACGTTGTCAATCTATCTCGCCAGATTCATGGACGGTTTTGTACGTCATACTCCTTCTTTATCGGACGATATTCTTACTGAGGTATAGATACCCCGTTGGTCGATTCTTCTGTATCGTTCTCAACACTACTAACTTCACGGTTACGTTCACCTAGACAAAGATCCGTGAGTCCGTCTAACATGTTCACTCTCCTCTGCTGAATACTGTCCCTGAACTTTTAGCTTGACAAATGAAAAACTATGGTACAAAGAAGTCTTAGGGTCTAAAACCTCACGACCCAAAAAGATACTTTCCGAGAAATATCGTCGTTTGTTCGCAAACAAGCAAATCGTCTGTGTAGAGTATCATGATATCACTGATAGCGATGAACGCGAGATCTTCCAGGTTACTACTAGGCTATTACTCTATGCATATACCCATCGCTAACATGCTTCATTCAGCGCGTTCAACTTGGAATGGCGCTAACGCCAGCAGGTAACTATTTACTTGCACCACGCCTCTACCTCCCTAATATAGTCTCCTACAGAAAAATTGCAAGTTATCAACACTTCGCGCGCGGGCTTTGTCCGCGAGCTACAAGCCAAATATCTCAAAGAAGATGGCGCTCTTGCCGGTGAAGCACTCGAATGGGACCGGAGTCGTGGAGGCGACTTCCGATGCCTCTCGCAAGCCGTCTACTGCATGGAATCCTACGGCCCTTCCCTCAAGACTGCCGGCACCATCGTCAAGCTCGAAAGGTGGCTCTCCGAGGGCGCTGAGTTCTCGGTGGCCTTCCGTGGGAAGGTTCAAGACGCATTCAAGGTGTTCTCTGAGCTCGTTTTGGACAATAAGTTGAACAAAGTGTTCAAGAACCCAGCTAAGATTTCTCCGATCGAGTTCGTAATGATCAGCCTTCTGGTAGCGGTTCACAAGGATCGGATGAGTAGTGCGCAGCTGGCAAGCGCTGTAGGGGACATGAGAGCAGACGTCCGGGATACGCATACGGATATCAGAATGAACGATCGTGTGGCTAAGACGATGTTGGAATTCATTCGGAATGCGAAGGGCAAGGCAGTGGCGGGCGATAAAAGCAGTGCTGCTGGGTCAGGGTCGGGGTCGGGGTCGGGGGAAAAGAGGAAACGGACGGCGGCCAGTGATGATGAGGATGTACAATCCAAAGTCAGGAAACCATCCACGCCCGATATTCCGAAGCCAACCCCTACTGCTCCCAAAAACCATGTTTCTCAAAACCATGCCGCCTCTACCTCTTCTCTATCCACACCCACGGCCACTGGCTCCTCCAATGCTAGTGCCACCGCCAGCACCACAAGTACCGCCCCAGACCGCATGGCTGCTCTTCGTGCCGCAAAACTCGCAGCCCAACATTCCACTCAGAACTTCAACCTTAACACCAATTCCCCACTATCCCTCAATACCCAGTCACAGTCCCCACATCCTCTCCAGTCTAACGGCGCGAATTTCTCTATCCCTCAGCTCCCTTCGCCCGGCCAGACATTTACCTTTCCCAGTAGCCTCAACCCACATCAGCACTCACAACAGCAGATGCAGCTACAGCAATCTCAGCCTCATCCGGTACCATCCACATTGACCATCCCACCGCGTGCACCATCACAATCTCCCGTGACCCCGCAAGACTTCTCTCTCTTGGCACAAATGATGCGGAGTCATGCAACCGCAGCCGTGGGCACGAACTCAAGTCAACATCCAATTTATACGAATGGTTCCTCCTCCTCACCTGCACATTCTGTGCCTCCTCCTCCACCCCGGTCGGCTCCGTTCGACAGGGATAGGGACTGGGATCGTCCATCTTCGTCCTCGTCAGCATACGATAGGGATCGTGATCGTGTACTGAGCAGAACGCAGAGCCGCGACGAGGATTATTCTTCCAGGGACCGACATCGGAGGTCATCTGGTTCGAGCTCGGGGTATGGGCGGACTGATTCAGGGTGGGGGCCGAGGGGGCGATAACAAACCTTTCAAGTTTTCTTTTTTTGGTGCATTCATATTTTTTTTTGGTGAATGTTATCGATAGTTCCCAAACCTGATTTGGGATTGGGGGAGTGTTTATGGTAATGTTAACTTGACAGCCCTAATCTTCAATAGCTCAACCACTGCGAGCAAGACGAGCTGATGTTACTTTATGTATCTTCCTTGTGCTTTTGACCTGGTTATCTTTTGGCAATATTGGATGTGTCCTCGTCGTGATATGTAGCGCACTGTAGGATATCGAATTTTTATTATACCATAGCAGTCGACGCAAGCGCACCTCGCGCTATGGGACAGTCCTGAAAGACATTCTTATCACATGTAGAATTTACAGGTCCCAGAAATGAAAAGGCATATTGAATCAATACCGCTAGCATGGAGAATATAAGGCTATGTGTAGAGAGACATGGGAATGAGGAATGACGAAAGGCAAAGAAGATAAGGTGAGAAACGATTTTTATCAGACTTGAATTAGACAAGTTTCAAGTTAATTTCCGTCCGTCGGACAGGCCCTGCCTGAATCTAGTTCGATAAACCCATCTAGTAGTATTGGTGAACATAACGTATAAGATTTGGTGATACCCTGCAATAGCCTATATTTACGGCGATGAATGGCAGCCATGGGACCTCCGAACTTTTCAATCTGCCCTCCATGAGTCGGCATAGAGACTGGACAAGTATGCATCAAGAACAGCGAAGAGGAACTAAAGACTAGAGTAAGTGGCACTAGATCACCACCTTTAGAAGCTTGCTCACGTACTAAAACGGCCATACCTGCTCAGTACTTGATAATGACGAATAACTTGCGCCAGAATCTTCTAAGGATCAGATAATTCAGTCTCGAACCCGCGACAACACTTTATGAAGGTGTCACATAAAGGCCATAACGCTTTTGGCCTACGTGACCCAACGGCGGCCCGTCGGCGGGCAGATAGTCTGAGATAGATACTCGACTTGAGGGGTTGAAGCTTGAAGGATGACATGTCTTGTAAAAGATCCAGGAAGTCAGGAATATCAAGAACAATATCCCCCGAGTTACAACTCAACGATAGCACATTCGAATGCTCTCAAACTCGGAAAGGTGAGACCCTCACATTTCATCATAGAATGGCATCACTGCAAACTGCAAGAATTAGTTCCGAACGGACGAATTCGCAAGGTCAGGCTTTGTATTATACAGTATTAACTCGAAGAAGCTGCAGGATTTCGCCCTCCTCACCTTCTGTGATCACTTAAATGAACACATCTTGGTTTTTCCTTGGGAGATGTACGTGAGAGGAAATAATGGGCGAATAATAATCAAGTTGAGGCTATCTTGAGCTGCAAAAGCTAGAATGATCAGAGCACCCTGCAGAAGGTCAGAAAGTCCATACTGACGCGTCCCATTTCAGTGACAATCTCATCCCCGACCGAACAGTGAGTCTACTGCAGGAGATGGAGTATGCTGAGCAGCCTCCTGTCCACGGACAGAGGAGAGTGTAGCCATGTCCGAGTAGAAAGGACCGCGGCTGCGCGAAATCCAACAAAGCACTGGGGTCCGGAACAGCAACTTGCGCTAGAGGGCTGCTACTTCGCATGGCGTGTCCGAGTTCTCCCGGACCAGGGGAGCTATGGGGAATGTTAGGGGTCAGCTAGGATTAAATAGAATTGCCTGGGCAAAGGTAATAATCCTTTGGGGTCAGACGGAGGGATAGGTGGTCACTGAGGGAGAACGGCTACACCGTTCGGGGAGTCGTCTGGGAATGATGGGACCATACCTAAGAATATTAGGTCGTCGCCGTCCCCAGGAGCTGCCAGTGGTGATAAGTTCATGGGGAAACAATGAAGTACTCAGCTTTCAATTCCATTTGACTTGTTCATGGCCAGTACGTTGGTGACCAAATTTTGATCGTTGTGCTAGGCAACGTGATCACATTCCACAATGACAACGCCCAAAGTTCAATCCGCCTGGTACGCGACCTCTTTACCTCCCCCAACCACTCATCCCACATTCTCAGCGGGAAGCTTCGTCAGGGCAGGGACAGTTATCAAGTTACGATTGGCCGCAGCGGGGTCACTCGAACCCGTGAACACGCCGACCGCTTTGAAATACGACTCTCCCAACCCGAGCAAGATCAACATGTCATAGCCCCTATCATGGGCCAGCTCGAAAGTTCTCCCACTACGACGAGGACCGACTCGACTGGCAATTCTCTTTCAACCGTTCCAACAGCCAACGCCAACTTCCCTTTCCCTTTCCACGACGTCTGGGATCGCACAGGGGATGCATACGGGACCGTGAAATTTGCGTTCGCCGGCATCGCGGTCACGATGCCCAAGGCTCATGGCCACCGCATTTCCAAGCTAGCCCTTGTTTTTCCATACCGCGAAGGGGAAACCCGCAAACGAGGCGGTGTTACATGATAATGGAACGACGAGAAGGTGCCAGGGTCCCCCCCGAATCCCCTGTATCCTCTCCACCGCCACAAGCCCCGGAACTCATGTGGACATCTGTGAGCATGAGAACTATGGGTTGGTGACGAAAGTATTATCAGGGAGTTTGGCTGCATACCAACGAGGGAGCCCAGGGAAGATTTTAGAACTCTGTGCAAATACAATATATCAGATAGACAGCCTGGTATGTATCATGTATGAACTGTCACGAGAGTACATTTAATGTATGAAAAGCATGTAATAGCCTGAAAAGTGTAGGTATGGGTCGTTGGGATACTTAATTGTACTTATCAAGCCTCGGGGCGTACTTTCTTGTCTTGCAGCGAGAGCATAATCGCCTATGATATTGGGAACGATTGTATAAGTCTTCTCGCCAAAATATGCAACGTGGGCTCACCATAGCCAATTCTGGGTCGTTCTCGGGATCCTCCTCGAGCCCAGAAGATAGATCATTGCGGCTGGTTTGAGCTTCAGCAATGGAAACTTGAAAAGAGCTCCAACTAATCCGCCTAGGACCAATGCCACACAGTCCGAAAGCACGCAAACCTTTCGGCCCTCCAGTAGCAGCGACCTTGAGAGCCCAAGCCGAAGGGACCGAATTTGTTGAGATTGTGATCATATCGTCGAGAACAGTGACTTCCACAAGCACCTCTTGTTGTCCCGAACAGTGCGGTAGAGGTTCAGAGTGGAGAGAAGTCCACTCATTCGTGAGATCAGCGGGCTTCGCCACTTTGAGGACCCGAAGATATGGGGGTTTAGAAGGCTCCACCAGAAAGAAGAAATCGCGGCACACGTTGGTGTGTTCCTCGGGCAGTATGACGAGGACTCCGGCGCCGCTAGGGGTTCCAAACGTGGTGCACTTGGCTAGTTCAACTACAGCTTCCACGCGCACTGGCCCATGTAGGTCAGCATTCAAAAACGATCTCCACCGAACAGGATTTAATCCCTCAAACTCGAGGGTGAGCGACCCATCGCCTATGAACGCCCGGTATCCAATGAGTGGTTCACGCGGAAGTAAATCACGGTACAACTGCTGGAGTTGTTCCGGGGTACATAGACACGGGTCGACGTCAAAACCGGTACGGTAGATAAGCGTAAATGGTAGGGGAGCAAGTGTACGTGGTATCTAGAGAAACCACTCAGCCCGGAGAAGTAACAACAGTATGAGGTAGCTTACGGAAATGGCGCTGGTTGCTGAGCTTTCGCTACTAGGAAAGACCGAATCCAGTGTGGAAGGGTTGACAGCTGGTGCAGCATGTGATTGCAATGACAATGCCTTCGCCTATTGCATGAGGAAACTATGAGTCTCCTCCCTGTTATGTATGATGTGTAAAAAAGCCCACCATGGCCAATTCCCAATCGTCTTCAGGATCATCCCCGAACTCAGAAGATGAGCCATTGGACGTACGCTGAGTTTTGCTTACAGAAGAAACCGGCTGTGGTTTCTAGATAAGTGACTCGGTTTAGCGAAGCAAGAACTGAACGAAGTGACATACAGGAATGACAACCTGAGAGGATATTAAGCTTTCCTGACTAGACAAAACCGCAGGTAAAGGGGTGACGGTTGGTGCTTCTTCTAGACGTAGTTTCTGGTCCTATAGTGATTCGGATACCGCATATTGATGAGTATTCTTCCTGTCACGACACCAGCGTAACACGGGCTAACCTTATCCCGATCCAGGTCGTCTGCGGGATCCTCCTCAAAGATACAAGATGTATTATTGAGGATGGGCTGTTCTTGTGCGACGTAAACTTGGAACGACTTCCAACTAATTCGTTTGGGACCGATACCGCACAACCCGAAGGCACGCAAACCTTGCGGCCCTCCCGACGTGGGAACATTGAGAGCCCAAGTCGAAGCCACTGAATTCGTTGAAACTGTAACTATATTATGAAGAACAGTGACCTCGACCCGTACTTCTTGTTGGCCCGAGCAATGTGGTAGGGATTCCGAATGGAGGGAAGTCCACTCATGGCTCAGGTCGCTTAGCTTCGCCGATTTGACAATCCGGAGGTGCGGGGGCTCAGAAGGCTCGACCAAAAAGCAGAAATCGTGACACACATCGGCATGCTCCTCGTCAGGTAGTATGACGAGGACTCCAGCACCGCTAGGGGTCCCGACCGTCATACAATTAGCTAGGTCGACAGCCGCTTCCACGCGCACTGGTCCTAATAGCTCGGCATTCAAGAATGATCTCCACCGAACAGGCTTTACCCCTTCCAGCTCAATGGTAAGTGAACCCTTCCCTGCGGTCATACGATGGCCTGTCAGCGGTTCACACGGGAGTAAATCGCGATACAACTCCTTGAGCTGTCCTGGAGTACATAAGCGTGGGTCAAAGTCAAAACCTGTGTGGTAGGCAAGCCAAAACGGTATAGGAGCTGGTTTGAGGGGTTTCTAGACAGGCTGTTCAGTCTGGCAAAGTGAAAATAGTAGTGGGCAGCCTACAAGAATAACAGTGGATGTCGAGCTTTCCCCACTAGGATGAATCACAGCCGGTGAGGAAAGACCAACAGTTGTTATAACATGTGTGTTATCTTCGGCCTGTGTTTTTGCCTCAGCCTGTGCTTTTGCCTCAGCCTGTGCTTTTGCCTCGGCCTTCCGACGAGTTTCGTCCTTCAACAAGAGCGCTATCTATTGTATGGAGGAGTTGCATCAGTCTTCTCCTATCGTGATATACAAAGGACTCACCGTATCCAAAGTCGGGTCCTCTGTAGGGTCCACGTCGAACTCAAACTCTGAGCCACTGGGCTTGGGCTGTGTTTCCGCCACCGAAAGCTGGAAAGAAGTCCAACTAATCTGTTTGGGGCCAATGCCACACAGACCGAAGGCACGTAAACGCTGCGGCCCTCCAGACGCAGGAATCTTAAGAGCCCAAGCCGAAGTCACCGCGTTTGTTGAAACTGTGATCATATCATCCAGAGCAGTCACCTCTACTCGCACTTTTTGATTTCCCGAGCAATGCGGAAGGGGTTCATAATGAAGAGTGGTCCACTCATTACCTATATCGGCTGGCTTCGCGATTTTGAGAACATGGAGATGCGGGAGCTCAGAAGGCTCGATCAGAAAGTAGAAGTCGCGACATGCGCCTCCATATTCTTCGTCAGGCAGTACGATGAGAACTCCGGCACCACAAGGAGTTCCGATCGTGCTGCAATTGGCCAGATCGACGGTGGCCTTCGCGCGCACTGGCCCCACCAAGTCAGCGTTCAAAAACGATCTCCAACGAACGGGATTCAATCCCTCGAACTTTAGCGTGAGGGATCCATTCCCCACAGCCGAGCTATATCCAATAAGCGGTGGACGCGGTAGTAAATCGCGGTACAGTTCTCCGGCTTTTTTAGCGCCACACGTGCGCGGGTCGACGTTAAATTCCGTACGGTAGATAGGTCTAAACTGTAGAGCGTTCTGCGTCTGTTTAGAAAGACATTTGTTTAGCGAGGTGAAAGCAGTTCTACACGACCCACTTTCGGCTTGTCCCGAAGGGCGAGAACCACAGCCGTCAACCTCTGATCCACTTCTGCCATGCCCATGTAAGCGCCAGTATGAGCCATCACCTCAGCCAGCCTTTCCCACTGCGCTATCCCAACATTCTGCAATCCTTGCTCGACGTTGAAACGGAAGTAAACATTTAATGTACCTGTGAAGCGCCTTGAGATTTCCTGTGCAGTTGCGTCGCAATCAGTAGCGATCCCTTGCAGAGCCCTGACAACATCGAGGGGGACAACTCTGTGAAACACGTTCGGAGGGGGGATTCCGGGGGGGTGAGCTTGTCCAGTTCCTATGCTGACAATGCAAGCGACTTGTCGACTCCCGAATACGAGTTTCGCTTCTTCAAGGACCTGTGCAGTAGGGTTGTTACGGCCTAGACCACCATCAATGAAAGGCTGCCCAATGCCTAGTTCACCGATAGTAATGCGGTCGAAAAATGTCGGA
>QFEU01001290.1:0-13076 GCA_003316345.1 Tricholoma terreum | reverse complement strand
GGCAGCGCGATTACTGGGAACGGCAGCGGGAACACTGGGAACGGCAGCGGGAACATCGGGAACATCGGGAAAGGCAGCGGCAGCGGCAGGCAGACGTCCCATTGCACTGGATGAGTGTCAGCAAATGACCCCGCCATCCTCTCAAACTGCCCAGCCACTGCACACATTGGTATCAATGCCAATAACCCAATCAGCAGCTCGACATCTCCGACGGACTGCTGATGACCTTGCACGGCAAGAAGCCGTTTCAGCCCAGGCTACTGGAAAAAGACAGAGAACAAGAAACGTACAATTTAAAGAGTAATGTAAAAAAATAAAAAAATATATACAGGTCATTATCTATACAAACACGAAAGCCTGAGATCTGCCTAATCTTGTCTTCCTCGCTTGGCCTCGGATCTATCCTCAGAAGTTCCCACTCTCTTCTTTGGGTTCGGCTGAGGTGTTGTACTGCTTGAACGCAAGCCTGATCGATTAGGTGACAAAAGCCGTGGGGAGCGGCGTAGCTGAGGGGGAGGGGGAGAGGGTCGTGGTGAGATAGAGGGGGATGGTTGGGGTGAGGGATCAGTCATGGTTGGCAGTCGGAGGGACACATTGCTGATTGCTGCCGATGCCAGCACGACAGCATCGGCAGCAGGGGGTGACGATGATATATGGAGGGGAGGAAGCATGGGTGGAGGAGACATTGCATGGTCAGCCTTTTCTTGTGACTCTTGAGGTGTTGCAGGAACCACATGGATCACGGGCCTGTCTGCCGCTGCCGCTGCCATACCACCTGCCTCTGCCGTTCCCATACCACCTGCCTCTGCCATGCCCGCTGCCTCTCCCGTTCCCGTACCACCTGCCTCTGCCGTTCCCGCTGCCGCTGCCGTTCCAGCTGCCTCTGCCGTTCCTGGTCCCGCGCCCGCTGCCTCTGCCGCTCCTATTGACTCTCCAGCTACCGGTGTCTCCCCCTCTGCCACTGACGCTCCCGTTTCCGATCCCGATGCTGATGCTGTCAGCGTTGCCGAGGTTCCAGGGGCATCTGCCTGTTCGTCCACCGAAGATCGTCGCCCAAATGCGGGGGGTGCCGACACCGACGCCACGGGCAAGGCAATTTCTTCATCGGCATTGGACCACTCTCCATCAGACTCCACACCCTCAGCGATGCCCATGTACTGCACCTGTTGGTAGCTAGACCCATTGTACAAGACAATGGGTTGTGCACCATCCTGCAACCCAAAGTAGGCTTCGAGATCTTCCAACCTGGTTGAGAGTGATCTCAGAGTGGCTCGCATCTCTGACATCTGGGCGAATGGTTGGGCCAGCATGTCTTCTACCCACATTGTTTGGTCGTACAATGTTTGGTCCAGTTCTTGCAGATGGGCAGCGAGTCGGTCACCATCAGGAACGGCAGTGGAGGTGGCAGGAACGGGGGCAGGGGGCAGTGGCAGCGGCAGGCTCGGGATCACCCATCTCAACATCCCCATCTGTTGCTATAATTAGATGTATTAGAGGTTCAAGGTATTATGAACGGGTAAGACTCACCCTTGGATTTGCCCTTTTCGGCTCGGGTGAAGCGCCTGGCCGACGATGTCTTCTTCTCTAGACTGGCAGATGCCTTCTTCGCTTTTGTCGCTGCTGGGACCCTTCCCCTCCTTGATCTCGCCACCTCACCCACTCCCCCTGTCACGCAGCGAACCTTCGCCTTACCACAGGTGTAACATGCATGTATCCCGTTCACCTGCTCGTAGCAATCACGCCCAAGCCGGACGCATCGTGAGCAAGGCGTAGTTCTCTGACTGCCGCGCTGGGGTGGTCCTCGAGGCGTCGGGGCATGGGTCACTCTCTTTCTGTGTGTCGTCTTCTCCTCCATCACTGCTTTGGCGTCACTGTCCATGTCCGTCACCTCCGTTTCATCTTCCTCATTGTTCTCCTCCTCGGACCCACTGCTGCTCATCTCGCCCACCTGTACCTTGCGACCTCTCGATTCGAGAGGGACAGGTGGTTGTCTAGGCAGAGGTCCCACTGCCGTGATTCTTCGTCTCGCCACAGGTGCCGCGCCCCCTGCCGCTGCCGTTGCTGTTGCCGTTGCCATCCTTGCCTTTCCGTCGTGCACTGCTGCCGACGTCGAGGCCTTGCCTGCTGCCGCTGCCGATGCCTTTCCTACTGCCGTTGCCGACGACTTGCCCCCTCCCGCTGCCGAGGCCTTGCCTGCTGCCGCTGCCGAGGCCTTACCTACTGCCGTTGCCGAAGACTTGCCCCCTCCTGCTGCCGACACTGTACCAACTGCCGCTGCTGACGACGTGCCCACTCCCGCTGCCGCTGCCGAACCCTTGCCTGCTGTAGACACTGGAGCCTGGGCCCCTGCCGACCTTGACGCGACTGCCGTTGCCACTTGTGACGAACCTGCCGTTGCCGTCCTCTCATCAAATGCCCACAATGCCCTCCTCTGACTGTCCACAAACTCTTCATCCCCAGTCTTCTCTGAATTTCCCCATGCCACAGCAAAACCCCATAAGAATGTTTCAGCACGAAAGGTCCTTTGCACGTCCTCTGTGAGTATCTCCCTTTGCCAAGTAAATAGTTGTTTCTACATCGTGTGAGCGTGGTCCCTAGAGCATGCCGATGCCTTACCAGTGCCCGTTTTTGTTCCTTCATCACGGCCTTGATCCTTCCCGTGGTGAGCCCAGCCCGGATTGCATTTTCAATGCTTCTGATTTCCCCGAGCACTTGCTGTGGTGTAATGTTCATGTTCATGATTGGCAATGGGACAGGGACGGCAGTTGATCGTTTGTCGATGTGACTGTGAAAAGATGAAAATCAACGATCACGTTGTCGATCAACAGACATCACAGGATGGAATAAATATCGACAAATAACAACGTCATAGGTACTGATTCAACAATCATATCACTGATTGATTACACACTCTGTTATCTCAATTTCCTCAGTGTTAAGTACACCCATCTGTGCGCAATGAACACTCGGCAGCAAAGCCAGGCGGATGGCATTCCCGAGGGCTTTGTCCAGATCACAACTGATGATGGCCAGCATTATATTGTGCCCCCTTTTATGATTCCGGCTACCCATCAGGCAATGGAAGCATACCGCCAGAAGCTTCAGTTCGATGTGCAAAATGCTGACTGTGGTGTAAGTTTTTATTTCAATGTACTGGACGGTGCAAGTTTTCAGGGCCGCTGCCGCGTCTTTCTGCCGCTGCCATGCTGGTGGCCGCTGCCGTGTCTGCCTGCCGCTGCCGTGTCTTCATGCCGCTGCCGTGTCTTGCTGCCGCTGCCGTGTCTGGTTCCTGCTGCCGCGTCTCTTGGCCAACTCTCTCTATACCCCTACTTACTCATCATTCATTTTCAGTCTGGAAACATGACCAATCAACCGTATTTCGTGGTTGCCCGAGACCAGCTTACGCTCCCTGCCGATCCTGTAAGTTGCCACCGTCCTCAGTTTCTGTGGCCATATTGATTCATCCCCTTGTAGAACTTGACAGACAGGGAGTTGTTGAGCTGCCATGCTGAAGTGAAGGCCCTTCAGAACCAGCTTGGCACATCGTACAAGGATGCCAGCCATCGTCTTTATATGGCTGAGGTTGAGAAGCTAGAACAACAAGACATCACATTGAAGACATATGTGACTTTGAAGGAAAGAATGGAGCGCAATTTGATATCATTTGAAAGCAGATTCGCAGAAATTCAAATCAGACCATCCCAGGAGACCAATGACACCATTGCCGATTCCCCTGCTAATTCTGAGTGATGTGACTGGATCTTTGTAGCTAGTACAAATTAGCCAGATTATATTTGCATATTTATTCATTTTGCGTGTCCCATTGCTGCTCCCGTTCCCATTGCTGCTCCCGTTGCCGTTGCCGATATTTGTATCTCATGCCGCTTCATACGTTTAGAGACCTCGTGATGCGCTGATGCTGATGCCATTCCTGATGCCACTGCCACTGCCGTTCCCGATGCAACTGTCACTGCCGTTCCCGATGCAACTAGCACTTTGGGTTTCATTGCCTGACTCCAATGCCCACTGCCGATGCCGATGTCACTGCCGTTCCCGATGCAACTAGCACTTTGGGTTTCATTGCCTGACTCCAATGCCCGCTGCCAATGCCAATGCCGCTGCCATTGCCCCTGTCACTGCCAATCACGATGGCCCCAGATTCCTTTGGAGACCTCATGATGCGCTGATGCCGATGCCGTTCCCTATGCAACTGCCGATGCCGTTCCCGATGCAATGCCACTGCCGTTCCCGATGTACCTGTCACTGCTGTTCCCGATGCACCAGCGACTGCCGTTCCCGATGCCACTGCCACTGCCGTTCCAAATGCAACCGGCGATGCAAATACTACTGCCTGCATCACACTGCCGTTGCCGTTGCCGCTGCCGATGCACGATGCACCTCCGAATGCAACTGCCAATGCCTGCGTCTGATGCCAATTCATAGGATCATTATGCTACAATGAACGGTGGGGTTACTTACTTACTGTTATAGTACATACATATACATACATGAGGCCTTCAACAGCGTCCACCGAACCCGCATCACTCGGTACAATGTATGCGTTCGATAGACCGTATTATTCGGTACAGTGTAGCTTACCTATGTGCTATCAGAAAGCTTACTTTACAAGAGTTTGCTGCACGGAAGAAAGCACTAGCCAAGGGCAATCAAACACATCCTAGCCCAGTCCCTGTCACTACTGATTCAAATCCAATGGTTGGCAGTCACTGTGCTCTTCGTGGAGCAGCGGCGGTTGCTTTGGGTGGTGTGGCGGGAAATGGGTTGACATCTAGCATAGATCCCACTGCTTGTTCCAAGCCCTCCCCAACTTCTACTAGTGATTCAGCAATGGATGTTGTTGCTGAGACACAGAATTCCTCTCGAGATCATCAGTTTGATAATGAGGATGATCAGCAGGGTGTGAATATGGATCATAGCTCACCATTGCATGCCACTGAGGTTGAGGTGAATGCTGAACCTTTGCCTGACTTCATTCTGCCAACACCTCTTCGAGGGGTGGATCATTCGAAGGTGGTGGAAGAGAATTTGGAAGATTGTGTGTCACTTGGGTCAGAGGATGATATCAATCATATGTTGCAGGGAGAAATGTCTAAGGTGGTTGAGCTGCGAGATGCACATGATGCCATTACTCGTGGGTTGAGTGACATGGATGTAGGGGAGGTGTGTTGATCTTTCTGTCTCACTGTTTTCCTGTCTGTTTGACACTGTAAAACCATAGGGAGAAGAGCCTGTCAATGGCCAACATCCATTGCAGATGATGGTTCATCAGTTGCAGCCTTTCATTGGTGATACGAGGCAACATCTCTTTGATGTCTCTTGGCCACCTTGGAATGAGCATACCTACCAGGACTGTGTTCTTTACTTCCCTAGGCATGATGAGGATGAGGGCAAAGCATGCGAAGTGCGGTTCCGTTATGCAGCTGTGGACAGCCCCACTTGGAGTTTGGAGGATGGCCTCCGATATGCGATACAACACTGTTTGTCCTTCCGCATCTTGACACCAGTTGCAAGGATATCAGATGATGAAGTCCCTTTGTCGGCTGACCCTGTCCTAGTGCACACCGACAACCTTAGGGAGTTTGTTCAGCGATGGAGAAGCAAAGTCGAAATATTGTTACAATCTTCTCAAAGCCGGGCTTTTGTTTTCATGGGTGGTATCGAGGCCAGACTTGCGATTCAACTGGGAGGTGCAGGATATCTTCAACGTGTCATGTCACAATCTACTATCCGGGGTCCACGCACCATGTCCAGGATTATTGAGGGCTGTGAGTACTCTGATGATACTGTTACTCTAGGCGAGATCAAACTGCTTTTGGGAACACTTTTGCCTCACCTGCCGAAGCGGAAAGTTGAGCGCTCTTTGTGGCCTAGTTCTGAACTTCTCAGACTGAAGTTTCCAGAAGGGTTTTGTGGCGAGTGGAATGATCGTTGTGAATTATTATTTCAAGCTATATGGAAGCAGCTGAACTCAGATAAACCAAAACTCCGTGATGGGACAAAATGGCGATCATTCTTTGAATATGGCAATCATGTCAATCAGTCAGTGGCTCAGGCTGATGCTCATGTCTGGCTGGATGCATACAATAAGATGATAGCCTTGGGTGGAAAGCGGTGGCATGGATCTTTAGTATCTGATTTGTACTTATGATTGGCAGTTTTTCATTATCAGCTTCATTCATTATACTAGGCCTTACAATCTTTCTTGTTCCTCTGTTGTGCTTATCTCTTTATATTGATGCATGTATATAAATATTATAGCTAGTCCAAGCATATTCTACCTTCCTACCTTTTGAGGCATGAGAGAAAAACCCCTCCTATCCACATTGAGACCTTCACATGTACACAAAAAATAAACAGACCAGAGTCGAACACCGTATGGCGAGAAACCGCCACTTGCCGCTGCAGCTCCCATGCTTTCAACTTGAGTTGTCAAAGAGCAATGAGCTCTCGATGTACACGACGATTTGCAATCTCACAACGAAGGCGAAGGGCAACATCCGGTGACTTGAGATGCGAGTGAACGAAGGTTTCGAGTCGGGAAAGTAGTCGCTGATACCCGATGGTTAAAGAATTAGACCTCACAATGGGGTCTAGCTTGCAAACTGTCAATCTCGTCATCTGTAGCACTTTGTACAAGGGGAAGTGAATAAAGTGTCGGAGGCATGCGAAAGACTAGTGATTCAGAACCCACGACGATCTCAGCAGGTTTGATCGCATCCAAGAGCACTTGGAGCTGGTAAAGAAGGCTGTTTGGAGTTGATTCAGGCCTCTCTATAGGAATAGGTCTAGGCAGAATAGAGACGTTGCGAACAGGTATTTCCGCCCTTGGCATAGGCAACGAGGGCAGCGATGACAGCCCGGCAATAGTTGGTGGAGGTAAAGGTAGAGGAATTGCTGGTGGGGTGAGATCATGTAGCCTGGTGGTAACAACACCTCGCTGGTGCTCTCTGGCTCCATGAGCCTTGAATTCCGCTGGTGGTAGATACCGGCCATCCGTGGGCAATCCAGTCACTGGATTTACACCCGGATGCTCTGAGCATTCAGAACAGTCGCAGAACCGTAACACAGAGGGAAATTTCTGTGGCAGATTGCCAGAGGCTTTACGCTTTGTGTACGGCTGCGGCCCACGTTTCTCCTTGGAGCGCAAGACAGGCATGGCAGGTTCAGTAGAACACATATGTGACATAAATGGCGAGTAGATATATGATCAATCGATTACCCAATCAATTACACATCTCTGGGTGTAGCCGCAGCAATATCGTTCTTTACGGATGTCAGATTAAGGAGATCAAATAACGACATATCTGGCATGAAGATGGCTGAAACGACTTGTGGCGCACGAAGCTGATGGGGATTGCACAACAAATGGCGGGATAATATAATAGCTGATAGAGTGCTTCACGCGTCCGATTGCAAGTCCGATAATAAGATGCAGCAATTTACTAGATGTTCAACGCACATGAAAGGACGTGGCTCTCTAAAATTGAAGACAATATAACCTGAGCTGCCATCGGGGGAAAACCGAGGTGGTACGGGCCTTCAAAAGCATGCCAGTGAGATTCCAGGGCATTTCTGTTGAAACTTTAATCTCAAGCGAAATATGAAACACTAGGCCCGGTTTGACGCGTCCAACAAGCTAACATATGCTCAACGTTCCTGGTAGACATGACAACACGGAAAGTGGAGGATCATTGGATCTCTCTATGAATAGGCAAGAATAAAGGCGATGCAAACTTCCCATGTGCGTTTCCGTTGAAACATTCGATAATGAGAACGAATCCACGAATAAGGTACCATCCCACCCCCACAGATAAGCTGGAGTCTTTTTGTAGAGTAAGAGCATGGATCCCAGCCGAGCAAGACAATGGACAAGGTGTGAATGCACCCGATGTCCCATCAGAGGAAATGTAGAACTCCAACGATAAGTAGTGGGTGCGCTGTGGCCGTACGTGGAAAAGGTTTGACAGAAGACATGACGAGGCGTGAATGCACTCGACGACAGGAAAGGCCAAACGAGGGAAGTCCCACTGATATTTGTGCGACTGACTGCGCTTCATTGCCATCATAATTGGTTGACCTCAGTATACGGTGAAAATCGTCGGCGAAGAGAGGGCAGGGAGGAGGGGAGGGCGAAGTAGAAATCAATGCGACCAAGTCGAACGATGAGTGGGGATACTGGTACAAAGCCCCAGTGAGTGGCCTGCGACATGGGGGGTGGGAAACCTTTGTTAATGCAGAGTTAGGCTGGTATCCTCAGGCTTGGTAGGGTATGACAAGATGCAAAAAGCGTGCGAGACGACGACGAGATCGAGATTTTACACCGGCGGAGAGGAAATATCCTCAACCGTCCAATGTAGATGATTTAAAGAACAGATGCAGGGATAGATTGACGAGCCAAGGACGCTAGCAACGACCGGAGAGAAAATGGGACGTCCACAAGGGTGGAATGTGAGTGAGTTTGAGACGATTCGAAGCTTCCACGCCAACAAGGAGTAAATTTACCCAATGTCCAGTGCAGAAGTGGCAGTGAAGAGCGGGCTCGAGAAAATCCTAGAGGTTGCGGGAACAGCGACTGGTTGCACTAGTGGCCTGGTGTATACTCCACGAGAAGAGCTGTAGAGTTTGCAGATAAGACAATTGAAGATAGATGCACTGAATGCAACAGGACGACTTACTACAAAATTACGGAGCGGCGACCACTGAGCAGATGAACCCCAGGAAAAGATCGGAGGTGAGAGTAAATTTAAAGCGAATCAGGACACGTAAATTCAACGTAGATTGATGAGACGAAGAGTGAATGCACTCAGCGTCTCACCAGTTAGTGACAGTAGAGTTCAGGTTCAAAGTTGAAACATTGAAGGAACAAGTCACGTGTCCATCTCAGGTGGCAATTTCAAGTCCAATGCCTTCAAATTGTCGTCCATCTGGTTGTTGAGTGCATTCATGCTTCGTCCTGCTCCTGGATACACCACGCTACTTCGTTTGACTGGACGTTACCCGCGCTCTCGAGTATTCGGACCTCTGGTCTTGTCATCTACTTACTGTATGGTGGCAGGTGGTCATTGAGTGAATTCACGCTTCGTCCTGCTCCTGGATACACCGCGCTACTTCGTTTGACTGGACGTTACCCGCGCTCTCGAGTATTCGGACCTCTGGTCTTGTCATCTACTTACTGTACGGTGGCAGGTGGTCATTGAGTGAATTCACGCTTCGTCCAACTACTGCCAGTGGAGACTCGCCGTATAGCGTTGAGTCAACTCAGGCTTCGTTCGATTACTTTTCAAATGTATGTCACTCACGCATTCGTACACCATGTTCTTATTTCTGCTTCCATGGCAGGCAGTCGAATTCAAGTCGTCCAACTGCTGGACACCACACACATTGCTTTTATTACCCAAACTCGAGTTGCCGGACCTCTTTCCTTCTCATCTATCGTACGGTGGACTGTATATGTTACCAGAGCTCAAGCAATTTAGTGCTTCCTCATCTATACTCCAAGCGGGTGATCTTGTTGGCTGTGGCACATCACTAGCCAGGCCCGCAGGCCACGGTGCACCTCTCAGTGACAACAAACAGTAGTAAATGTCGAACAGCTAGGTACATTGAATGAAAACCGGAAGAAAACTAGCCCTGCCAGCGCCAACCTTTGCGTATTGAACGGTCGAAAATGCCAAATCCTGATTAGAGCGGCTGCTCAGCGCTCAGCACTCAGGTCGAACTTGGCCTAGTAACTGGATTGAGACGTCGAGTGTATTCACGCTTCGTTTTGTCACTGTACGCTTGATGTATTGCTGTTCTTCTGACCTCTGACTCTCTGGACGAACTTCAGTTTGTTTTTGTCACGATCAGTCTATCAGACGGGTTTTGTTCATGCTTCTTGTCAATCCAATTATTGCGCAGACTATGCCTCACCATTAGACCCACAGTTCTTGGTTTAGATCAATGCCTGTTATTGAACAGTCAACTTCACAATCAGTGCTGGATTCCCTGTCTGTTTGCCTGCTCATGTTTCATTCAATGTCGAGCTTCATTCTGTGTTTCTGACCTTAGTGTCTAAGCCTTAGGTATTACAACTAAGATTGGCTATGGTAGTATTATCAGCTGCACCAGGCATCAGATAATAAAACTCATTTTAAGACAAAAAATATGCTAAAATTATTGTGTGACTGAGTCTCATATTCTAATTCAATATTATATGAAATGATATAGTAGAAATATGCAAAGAAATGCTGTTTGTATTTTGTAGTATAATATGTCATGAATTCTTATGAAAAAATGTTGAATTGTAATCCGTCAAGTAGAACATTTTTATGTTGAGTTCTTGTATAATATCTTTAGAACAAATATTGATGATAAAATCAGAAATTTTCTGACATAAGATATACTTGAATTATGTTAGAAATATGTTAAACATTGTTCAGACATGTATTTCAAACATTTTCATGATATTGTATGATGAAATATTGTAAAGATACTTTAAGAACTTTTACCATATTCCATAACACATTATAGTAAAGTTATATAGAATATTTTTGAGAAAGATATTTTGAAAGTCATTGTAAAACATATTCTAGAAATATGTTAGAAATATATTGATTATGGCTAACATGTTCCTTTTGAATATTTCTACCATATTGTGTATTGAAATATTGTAAAGATCTTTTCAAAGATTTTAGGATATTTTGTAGTATAATATATTAAAGTTATATAGAAACTTTTGGGAAAAGATATTTTGAAAGCTTTTGCAAAATATATTCTAAAAGTATGGTAGAATACATCTAAATTTTACATCTGTAAAAGTTCAAACTATTTTAATCATATTTCATCTATCAAGATTTAAAATATCTTTCAACATATTTTCAGAATAACTTTGAAGAAAATATAGTATCAGTATTGAATATAACATATACCATATTGTATTCAATAATTTGGTCAACTATTCTAA
Organism: Tricholoma terreum; assembly: GCA_003316345.1. Classification (NCBI taxonomy): domain Eukaryota; kingdom Fungi; phylum Basidiomycota; class Agaricomycetes; order Agaricales; family Tricholomataceae; genus Tricholoma; species Tricholoma terreum. The sequence continues at coordinate 2,110 of QFEU01001290.1, read as the reverse complement.
ATCTTTTTACCAGATTTCATCTGGTATTATACTAAAAAAGATCCAAAATCTTTTTATCATATTTTGGCATTAGGTGTGCTTTATAAAAAGGGAATATTAATTCCATATTTCCACCATAATTTCTTCATAGATATTTGTTCCCGCACCCTGTGTATTAGATTATATCAGTTGTTCAATCTCATCAGGAGGTTGGGAGATGAGTAAAAGTCAGACGAAGCCATTGAAACGATGAAAGTTGTGCTAAAATTACTATGGTGGCTACTTACATACTGATTCAAAAATTTTCAATCTTGCGAGTTATCATTATCTTCTCATTTGATGATCCTGCTTATTGCTCTCATGCTTGAGCAGATAATTGACCTGGATATCACATGGTCACCTCAAAAGTCTGAACTTAAAGTTTCGTAATGTAGTCGACCCAATCATATCATATCATTTCCTAAGATTCATCGGACTTTAAGTTATACAAATAGTTATACAAATGCTGGGGCCAGTAAATGTGCTGTACTGGCAGACTGGGCACAAAAAGGCATGCAAATCACAAATCAACCCAAGAATAATTAGATGCAGCAAGATTGAGCAAATTCAAGCACCTGAAGTCTGACATAACTTGAACTTTAAGATTACTACTTACTACGTGTACATGCTCTACAAACATGTGTCGAAGTTGGCAATGATCATGATACTGGCGAGCTTCTGTCACCCATCCCGGGCTGCTACCATGTAATACTGTAGCTGAGAAATTATACACGTCATTAAATTATGTTTTCGGTCCCCATAGTAGACGGTGATTTGCTGAGTTGAGGGGTAGTTTTTGAACATGACATGAAACTTCCACATGCAAAAAGGAAAAGAACAAACAACAATAATTTTCTTTTTCCGTGAAAACAGAGATATTATACAGAAAACATGACAATCAGTGAAAGATGGAAGTTACAGAACCATCAAACGTCACTGCGGCACTGGCAGATCACTGTTATAAATAAACAGGCCCAGTGCAACATCACTTCCCGATCACTTCCTGATCGCATTTCCGGAACAGGCGATAGATTGATTGACAGGAAGAACCCCCAGATATAAAAGGATTTATTGAAGCGGGGGGGCGCAACAATATGATGAGTGGGAAGGCGGCCAATGAGCAAGGGGCCACCAGGAACCACACACTACAATCTGAACATCACGTGGATTCATTATATATCATGCAGACCTGTAATTACAGTCCTACATGTATCATGCTATAACCTGTCACTACAGTACTTTGATGTATGAAAAGGACGTAATTGCCTGCTGGATATGCGGAGGTGGTTTGGGATTCACCCTTCCCACATAATTCAATATGGGGAGCAAAGTACTGCCATTATGACTATATTTTTAAATGTCTGATAATAGTTTGTGTTACTTCCTGTGACTTGTAGAAATACCCCGACCATCCATGCAGCCGGGGGGCAGGGGCATGCACATGCCTGGACATGCTTACCCAGTTTGGTATCCTCCCTTCCCACTTAATTACATGTGGCAAGCAAAGTACTGCCATTATGACTATATCTCAACATGTCTGATAATTGTGTGTATTACCTCCTGTGACTTGTAGAAATGCCCTAAGCATCCATGCAACCGGGGAGGGGGGCGGTGCACATGTCCGAATATGCGTAGCCGGTTTGGGGCTCACTATTCCCCCTCAATTTAATATGGCAAGCAACGTGCTGCCATTCTGACTATATTTCCAAATGTCTGATAACAGTTTGTATTACTTCTTGTGACTTGCAAAATTGCTGCAAGCATTCATGCAACCAGGGGATAGGGACATGCACATGTGTAAATATGGGTAGGCCATTTGGGATTCACCCTTCCAACTTAATCAGAAAGTATGAGCAAAGTACTGCAATTATGTGTATATCTTAATATGTCTGATGCTAATTCGTATTACTTCCTGTGACTTGTAGAAGTACCCCAAGCGTCCATGCAACCGGGGAACAGGGGCGTGCATATGCCTGGATATGTGAAGCCGGTTTGGGATTTACCCTTCCCACATAACTCAATATGGCAAGCAAAGCGCTGTCATTATGACTATATCTCTAAATGTCTGATTCTCGTTCGTATTACTTCCTGT
>QFEU01001289.1:0-24609 GCA_003316345.1 Tricholoma terreum | reverse complement strand
AAGAGAATACCATAAGGTATTAGATTTGGTCCGCCGATCATGGAGACACCCATCTAGAAGCAATGATGGCTTGTTAGCGTTTTAGATTTGGCAATGAGATAGTTTCGGCTGACCTTCATAACGATGGATCGTGCACCCTCCTCATCGGTTCTCAACTCTAATGACGTCCCAAGCCGCCCGTCCTCGACGTGTCGGGCTAGCGCAAGAATTTCTGGGGCGAATGCGTTAAATACCGTCCAACTTTTGTCTTCTCGGTGAAGACGAGGTGAAGTGCCTGAGGTGGGACATATCAGAGCGTCCGGAGTTTGGCTGTATAAGGTCCTTCTCACTACTGTGGTAGGTAGAGTGGGATTTTGATCCACGTCTTTGACCGCATATCGGATGAGTGGGAAAAGATAAATGTCCCATAACTGTGCTGTGGTTTCTTCACTACTCAGTTCGCCTGCAGGAGTCTCGAGCAGATTATCTTGCAGGTCGTCGACACAGTGTTGGAGTTGACGACTTGGGGGCATGTTACCGCCGGGTGCTGTCGTTAAATATGTGCGAAGCCTTTCCATCATCGAGTCTGCAAGGGTTGGACTGTGGAGGATCCAGTACGGGACATGGTGTCGAGGTGGAGCAGTGAGTGGAGCATAGCGAGCAGTGGACGGTACGGACGGGGGTGGCCTCAGAGCTGGAAGATGTGGAATCAAGACTTGAGGGATGATTTCTTGCAGGGTACTCATCGCTGTTCATGAGACATGTATAAATAAATAGCTTTGGCCGCTACAACCATGTTCAAGGCCTTTATCGACAGTCTGCCCCCAGCTTATCGCTGGCCCGCCCAATGCTGTCTCTTCTCCACAGCAGCAACGTATATTCTCTCCCTCATCACCTCCAACGTTTCTCAAGTAGATCGTCTCTGGACTGTTCTGCCAACAATATACACCGCCTACTATGCTCTGCTACCCCTCTGGCCCAATCAACAACCATTCCTTCTATGTCCGTACTCTCCAAAGGACCTTGGCTGGACTGTCGCAACAGAATTCAGTCCTAGGGCGCTCCTGATGTTCGGTCTAGTCTTCATTTGGATGTGCCGGTCGGTACAAGCACACACGTCATTGCCATATGTCTAATCGAATCCTTGGCCAGATTGAGCTACAACACCCACCGCCGTGGTCTATTCAATCTGTACGTTTACACCTGCCTCAATTCCTCGATTTTGGTCTAACGAATTGACAGCACGGAAGAAGACTACCGCTGGGCAGTCCTTCGCAAACACCTTCCTCCCTGGCTCTTCCAACTTGTAAACATAACATTCATCGCCGCCACGCAAAACGTCCTACTCCTCCTGCTCGGTCTCCCCACCATGACTGCATCAACCATCCAACCCCACACTTCACTCACACTGTCCGACTATATGCTCGCTCTTGCTGCTCTCGTCGTCCTCGCCTTGGAGTTCACGTCAGATAACCAGCAATATTCTTTCCAGACTTACAAACACGCTTTTTTGGCTTCTGAAAAGGAGGAATCCGACGTGGAGCCATACGACGCCGGGAAACAGTGGCCCGGCTCGCGCCTCGATTGGACACCGGAAGATGCACGAAGGGGGTTTGTGACCAAGGGATTGTGGGCTTACGCGAGGCATCCTAATTTCGCTTGCGAGCAGCTGTTCTGGGTGTGTCTTCCCTATGTATATCTCGTTTATTAACCAACATCGCTCATCGTGACCATCTCAGTGGATAATCACCTCATTCCCTCTCCTCTCCCCAACGCCACCCTGCCCCCGCTTTTCCGCTCTCAATTTCGCCGCATTCCCTTCCCTACTCGAACTTATCAAAAACTTCCCAAAAGCCCTCTACCCAGTCTTTGAACCCGCACTGAAGCCTCTCGGATACGTCCTCCCTGCAATCGCTCTCAACGTTTTATTCTTCTCGTCAACGCTTTACACGGAGGCGATCACGCAAGGCAAGTACGATGCATACAAGGCATACAAGGAGCGTGTGGGTATGTTTGGGTTTGTGTACACTTGGGAGAAAGGTTTGTGGCTCAAGTGGACTGGGAGGAAGGAGGAGGTTGAGGCTGTGGTTTGGGGTAGCAAGATAAAGGCGAGTAAGGAAGAGTGAGTGTGCTCAGAGGTATCGATCCGGGTCTGTGTAATGTGTAATATAGCCCTCTTGTTATTCTTGGACCCATGTCTGTACCCCTCCACTAGCTAATTATTTCTCTATCGGAGGTCGTAGGAAACGCTGGACACTGAAAATAGACGTCCTTCTGTTTCGTGGTTGCCTGACACCTACGAACTCTTGAGTCTCTCATTTTTTTCGTCTTTGCTCCGACCACGATCTTCAATCGTGACCACTACTACCAATAGCCCTCCAGTAAACCACTGGCAAGACTAGCTACCGTCCGAACAAGCCCTCCCTGGAAAATGTCGTCGACACTCGAAGCCCAATGGAAAAAACTCACGGTCCCTCAACTCAAAGCTCTCTGCAAAGAAAAGAAGATAACTGGCTATTCCAAACTCGGGAAAAATGCTATCATTCAGAAACTCGTGGAACACGCCAGCGCCGGTACCAAGGTTGATATTGGGTCTTTATCTGCGGCGGCCCCAACTTCTGTCTCTGAAACGGGTGAGGGAACGGTTGTCGATGCTGCACCGCCGCTGGTAGTCGCGTCGTCTCAACTTCAAGTTGCTGTTGCTGTAACTGCGGACGTAGTTGGGAGTTTTAACCTTGAATCTGCATCTGTGCCTCTCGAACGATGCGATGGATCCAGTGAAGCTTGTATCAACCACGATCAAACTCTACAGCGAAACGCATCTGGTAGCGAGCCGACAAAGTCACTTGTGAATCAGAAGAATTATGAGAATAGTCGGTTTCCACCTATACCTAGTCCCGCCGCAACCTCACCTTTGTATTCCGTTTTTCGTCCCACAACGAGCCCCCTCGGAACCTCCTCAGTCACATCCGGTGCAGTAACCAACGACCAACCTCCTTCCACCAGCTCAGGTCAACTCTCACTTAACAAAAAACGTCCACTCGAGGCATCAGAACTTATAAACCCACATGCTATAAAACACCACAAGTCCTCGAATTTTCGTGAATCCTCTAGCTCAGCGGCTCTGCATTCTGTGTTCAAAGTACCGGCTGTCCCTGCTTCTATCTCAAAGTTGAATCTTTCTACCACTTCGATATTGCGTGCTTGTGTTGCTGCGGCACCCCAGGCTACAGATCCCCAAGTCCAGACTCATGCTTCTCCTCAGCCAAGTACTGCATCATCGGAGATGAAAATTCCTAAACGTTTCGTACCTCTCGTTGTCAAGAAAGTAGCTTCTCCTTCAGTTCCAAGTGATCCTCCGTCTCCAGTCCAGATCGATTCTACGCACGTACCATCGTCTCTACGTTATCTAGACTTCCCTCGCTCTCAACCACCCTCCCTCAATGTCATCTCTCTCCCGCCTTCCTTATCTCAACGAAAACAACTCGACCGGCTCGCTATCCTCCTCAGCGGAATATCCGTCGACCAACTCAATGAATGCTCCCAAGTCTCTCGTTTGTTCCGGTATGCAGGTAATTATGCTCACACCCCAACCTTTTGGAATTCCTGACAGCTATGAACCGGTTCAGCCTACATCTCTGCTGTTCATCGCCTATTACGTGATTTTCCCGGTCGGAGACTTGAGCTTGTGATGGCGAAGTGCTCTCCGAAGATGACGAACATGTGGCCTTATTTGCGGGTGCGCCAAGAGGAACTCATTGAACGAAAGCGCATATATTGTGATTCTTTCCTGGGACGAGCGATTCATCAAGGCCATATATCGGACCGTTTATGGACGAGTCCGGATAATGACAAACAGGCTACAATCGCAGTCAGGTTTGTTACGTTCTTGTCAAGGTTGAGTTATGCAACTTTAATGTGGATTGATGGATTAGATTCCTCCTGACGCGGTTTTTCTTCTCTATATCGATTGGTACTGACGTGGATGACCCTGGAGTCGTAATCGATGCTCAAGAGCTCGTCGAAGGAGAGATGTGGAGTATCACTGCTCGTTCGTCTTCTTCTACCAATGTTTGGTATGTCCTAGAGGCGACTTGCGAAGTTGTTGGCCATCCTTTACTTCCAACTTCACCTGGATCGTCAGGACTTCCGCTCCGTGCAGACTGGTGGGCATATATTCAAGTTGAAAGTCGAACATCACAACCTCCGACGTCTGGTCGAACGACTCGGTTAATGGAACACCTGAAGTGGACGAACCATGAAGAGTACGAACGTGGCATTAGTAAATTATGGTTACAGAGGATCCGAACCGAGGGTGAGCTCGGCACTGCTAAATTTTTAGTTGTGGAGCGATATATCCTGGCTTGTGTCGTCAGTAACAGGTTTGGGATTCGTGTCCTTGCTCAATGTTTCTTTTGATTCCTGTTTCCACACTAGTATCAGTGGCCGATGGATGTCTTCCTCAGAGATGGCTCAAGAATTCAACGGTCTCCCATCAAGAGTCTCTTCTTCGAAACCAAATACTCGTGTCCATCTTTTTTTGCCTGCGTATGTTATGGAACTTCTTTCTTTTTCCTTTCCTTTCCTTCATCCATCAACAGACATCACCATGTTGAGAGCCTTCACTTTACGTCGTTGGATAGCAGACCACTTCATCCTGCTCTCGCTGCCGTGCGGACGCCCGGAAGAGAGTATTATGTTCTTAGAGATAATGGGATGCAAGTTGGCTGTGAGGAAGAAGGGATCGCGTTGGTATGGAGGGAGTTGTTAGGCTGTGACGCGTCTGGGAAGCCGGACTAATCATTTTGGCCTCATGGAAGGGTCGGTCGATGAGAAAATTCGAAACCGCGGTTATACAAGTGGAAAAAAGGCGGCAGACTATGTTTACTCTGCTCGATAAATAGTGAAAGGTATGCTAATTGATATAGTCCAAGACTTTGTAGTCGTAGAATTTCCTAAACCCTCTGCATATGCCGGAAACCCTCGCACCTGGTGGATAACGCACAAGAGTGTTCCACCCAGGTTACAACGCACGACGTGCTGATCATGACAGGGAGCGGTACACACCATCATCCCAATTTGTGGATTAAAGAGCGATATTTTCTCGAGTAATCCTGCTCTCGAGATCCCTAGTAGATAAAACCATCATTATGTAATGAGCCAAAGCATCCCGTCCAGAGAACCCAAACTCTGCGTCGTGCAATTCAAACCACCTAATAACACTCTTTACAAAAGTGTTATCAGACACCAATGGCGAGGAAGAGAGTGCTCGCTAGGATGCTGATGGAGATGAAAGACGACAGGCTTGGTGATGATAGGCCAAGAGCAGATGATTTGCTAGTGGGGGATGGAGATGAGGCTTGGGATGTTGTGGGGGATGGCGATGTATATGTCGAGTAAGATGCCGTACTAGCAGTTGAAGAAAATGCTGTAGCAGTTGAGGATGAATTGGTTACATTGACTACTCCAGACGCGGTCTGTATAAGACCCGACGGAATGCCGCCGTCTACGAAGGAGGCCCCACATGCTGAACTCGCAAGATCCATGTTAGCCTGCAGAATGACACCGGGCAAGTTTTGATTGATTATCGTGACCGCTCCGTGCATACAGTCCGTGCAGGTGATGTTGGGCGTGAATCCAAATGAACCGAGAAGTAAAATACTGTTGATGTTGGCTTGGGTGAGGCTCAGTGTCCCCACAGAAGTTTGTATTAGGTTCAGTTGATCAGTGACGCAGAGGTTTCCACTGCTACTATAATGTCAGAGTCAGCATCGAACGAAAGTACTTCCATGGTACAAACTACACTCACTCTCCCAGGCACATGACTTCCCGAGCTGTTGCATAGTACTGCTGTACTAGCTGCACAGTCTGTGAAGCCTGACTTGAGGATAAGTTGAACTCGGTCCCGCATCCAGCCGTAAGATTGGTGACGACAGTGGAGATAGTGTCGTTACTGCAGGCTTGGGAGGCGCATGTGCCCTTGAGCCAACTGTCGATGGGTGCCACCATGGAGTCTTGCCCATTCCCAGCACCGATCAGCACGGGAAGCAACATGGATGGGTTCAAGCATGCGGCGACATCCGAGTTGGAAGCAAGGCTCATTAACGTAGTGACGCAACCTACTGAAAAGCTGCTCAAAACAAGTCGGTGTCAAATACTGATATACATTGAGCGAAACTTACGAGGCAGATACGGAGCCGACCAGGGCAGCGATCGTGAGGGTAAAGAACATCATCATCATGCTTTTCGAAAGCTGAAGGGCAAAGGGAGAGATAAAAGGGGCAGGAGGTACGGTGAGATCTCAAATCTGGAGAAAGAACTTCATGGCTAGCTTGATTTTATACATCGCTCCTCTCCCGACTCGTTGCTAGGAGATAGGAGGGAGTTTCATAGAAATTATCACCCCGAGCATAGGTTCGTCGTTTCAGAGTTCATTGTTGAGGCGACTGATGACGGTTTGTGAAACCGATGATGGCGGTCGCCGTGAAACCTGTAGTACGAGCTCAGAGGAGGTGCTGACAACGTGCGTCGAAGTCGTTGGTGCCAGTGAATATCTTGGAAGTTTGGATCAAGGAGCACTTAAAGCGGATGACCCCGTGGCGCTTTCCTTCGAAAGATATACCAGTGCCAGTGAATCAGCATGTTGTAAGACCTTCGGTCCAATTGAGCTCGAGAGGCCTGAAGTTTCATAGATTGCATATTCAAGTTGAAGTTGCGAAACATGAACGGAAACTTGCATATTTCGGATTGATCTCAACGTGACCCTGATTATGCCGCTTTCCCTGCCGAACATTCAGCTACTCGGCCCGGGCCTCCAAAAGACTATTTACCACTGAAAAGGCTTGAAATGGTTGATGGTTGATGCATTGATAAGTGCATCCAGTCTCTACCTTAATTTGGTTTATCAAAATCTTATCTGTTGGGCCATCAGGAAAATCCAAGGTCCACTTATTCTCCTTAATCATTGCACTATGGGACGCTTGGCTTTCCAATACACTAAGGCAGATGTTGAGAGGCATTGATATTGATACGAGGGATAAACTGGGACGCACATCCCTATCCGAGGCAGCAGCGCGCAGGGAGCTCGAGTCACTGGAGTTACTGTTCTCATTGTGCTGCAGCAGACGTGAAGGATTGCTTTGGGCTGACACCTCACATGCGTGCCTGGTGGAGTTCGACAGAGAACAGGAAAGCAATACTGCAAGCCTTGAAAGCATATGATTGGAGATATGTGTCTGAGTAGTTGCGACGACACAAATCGCACTTACAGTAGGTACAGATTTTGAGATGCATCTGGTCCGTATCACAAGTGGATCCACCAATATCACCAGCCACCTGCATCGCGAAGTAATAATGTCAGGAGTTATGCCTGGAGAAAAGGACAGGAAGGTATTCACCCACCTAATGCCTCCGATTTCCTCTTCTTCTCCCCCTTCTTTGCTTTCGCCTTCTCCAACCCGCTCTCTCCTTCCTTCTCCCCCCTTCCAGACGGCTCCCCTCCTTCAACCCATCTCTGCCCTTTGCTTTGACCACATTCATCCACATCCACATCCTCATGTATCTTACTCAGGCTTCCCCTGCTTGTGATTACACACCATAGTACTGTTTGAAGAGCATCGCTGCGGTGCCATTTGCGCATAAAATTGTTTGAAAATCCGAGAACAGCTTGGCTGGGGAGTTTAAAGGGAATGGCAAACTTGGACCGCATCTTTAGCGACGGCGGAGAAGGATCCTGACTCCTGATCAACTCGGTATGAAAGCAAAGACGGGAGCAGCTGGGGAAGGAGGACGCATTGGGCCTAAGCCAAGTCTGGACATGTTCTATTGTGTTGCGATTCCTACGCCTGAACTCGAACCGTCACCATGTGGGACTGCGAGTCGCGATGACGCATGGAGTCCCTTCGCGAAGTACAGTCTCTGCGCTAACGCGCTGATGCCTGAAATTGGGAGAAATAGTATTAGTGTCCAGCGTATGGCTCCGGCAGGTTCAACTCGACGTCGTGGTTAGTGCGTTTGAGAGGAATGAAGGCCGCTGACTCAGGGTGTGGTCAACAAGCTTGTTGTCCAGGAAATGTTTCGATTTTCCACCGGCTGACTAGAACCTCCGGTTATCGAGCCATATGGACAAAGATATGCACATTGAGTCACCTTGCATGATTGTGCCCCGCTGGCACCTCAAGGTTCGGCTTAGATTCTCTAGACATTCGCCGTTGTCCTTCTCACCCTCCTCACCAGAAAGGGGTACGACGCCGTATGTACTGCATTGGCGCGGTTGGCGAGCCATGGAGGCCCCGGAGTGTACCTTCCGACTCACCCATGTTCCCGACACTGGGATCCTCCAATGCCAATTTTTGCTTCAATTGCACAAGAGTTTCAGCATGTCAGCATTCCCGTTCTGTATAGGAGAGAAATGTGGGACGACAGGATGGAGACATTGATTAGTGTGAGGATGGCAACGTGAATCATTTTTCTGACATTTTTATGCTGTAGGTGGACGACACCTAGGGAAATGAAAGACAAGGAAGAGGAAGAGGCGATTCCGAGGTCCTGAGACCAACGAGGAAACGCATATAAATTACGACACCAGTGGTACAAGGAACACTGTACACATACGGATAGTCAAGCCTCCAAGGCATCGTGCGTTGCCTGGTGTGTACCCTCGGTCCTCATGCTCCGACGGCACTCAGCACTACACCAGTGACCACCAGTCCAGCCAGCTTGTTACTCCAATCAATGGTATTATCGACAACAGCTGGCGCCGTTGTCCTCGCAGTAGATGCAGCAGGTAAAGGTTCAGGAGGGTGAGACGATTTCGTCTTCTTCAGGAGAGAACTTTTTGTGGTATCAGCTTTGTGGATACGACGGGAATCGTGGAACAAGCACACCTGCTGAAGCAGCACTCTAGATACTCTCTGTTAGTTCCCCGCTTTGCTCCAAGTACTCCATATCATCGAAGCGGTGCTTCCCAATTAAACCAGGCGGTGTGCCTGTTGCATCTGAGCGAGATGCCTCTCCTGAGCCTATTTCAGGTGAGGATGAGGGCCCGATGCTAAGCTTGTGCTCTAGTGCTTGGAGCTTGGCTTTTTGAGCCTTTCACACATAAATCATGTTATTTCGAACGGATGATTCTAGTAAGATGAAGGGGGCATACTTCTTTGCTTCCTTGATGGTGCTCAGCCCCTTCCACTCGAATATCTGCACGAATCATTGTTCCTCGTCTTCTGGGTGCTCATTAGACCTCCGGCTGCCCGAAACTGAGAGTCAAATCCTCCTTGGCCAGCGAGTATCACCAAGTTATTGGGTGGTAGTAATCCGCATTCATACTCTTTGTGCAGCGATGCCAGAGGCGGCGGGAGAGGTTATTATACCGGTATGAGTTGATAAGATGAAATGGGAGGTATGAACGATGGTTGAGGAGAGATGGAAAGTGGTTACAGACAGAACGGTATTATTAGGTAATTACACAGCCACTTCCTCATGGCGATCGGATCAGCGGGCGAACTTATAGTACTATACAGCATGGATTGCGGCCCTTGTCTCGACTCTCGTTTCCCCAACTCAGATGGCAGAAGTGGTGGGGACCGTTTCGGCTGTTCTCTCCATCGTCCAACTCGCTTCGAAACTCGTGGGGTGTACAAGGCATGTCTGGAACTCGGAAAAGGACTGGAAAAGGTTTACGGCAGAGGTAGACAATCTATCCAAGGCCGTCACGACATGGACAAACAGCGCCGAGGCTCTTCAATCTCAGAATTCTGGCCATAAGCATGAAGCTCTGAACCATCTTCAGACATTACTTCTTGATTTGGAAACAAGGGCGTCGAAGAAACCTACTTTGGCTCGACGCTTGGCTTTCCAATACACTAAGGCAGATGTTGAGGAGCTATTTCGAGGGATAGAGGGGGCTAAGCTACAGTTTTCAATTGACCTTGACCATGATATTCTGTAAGTGTCGTTTACACAGAGGACAACTTGGAGAGCCTTGATAGAACCGCGCATGTAGTACCCAAGGCCAGACCCACTTCTCATTGATCGCTGAAAAACTTGGCGCCTTGACATCGGCGGTCAGTCTTCTCAGTCGAAGTTTCGGTGGTCCCAGGCGTGAGGACTTTCAAATGGAACATGGTGCGAGACCGATCTCGCCTGCTTCTGGCTTCGAATTCCATATGACATTCTTTCCGCTCAGAATATTGGTGTCAAAAAATCATACATTGGATTTCGCCCCTCAATTTTCGTCAGAGGCAGCAGGACGTGTTTGCCCAGAGAACGGAAGGGACGGGAGAATGGCTGTTGAATTCTTCCGAATACGAGGCATGGCGAAACGGGTCAGCAGCCACGGTGTTGTGGTGCCCCGGAATGCGTAAGTGATACTGGAACATTCGTTGATATGGCTATCTTATTGTTACTCGGTATATAGCTGGAGCTGGCAAAACAATTATTTCGTACGGAACTTCCCTCACTCTTATATCACAAACAGCCCTAATAGTATGCGCTAATGTGTCACTAGATCAGTTGCGATCAACGACTTGCAAACCATGACTCACGATACCCGCCCTGTGTCTATGTGCATATTTTGCAACCACAAGGAGCGAACAGACCAGACGTACACCAACCTCGTCGCCAGTTTGCTCAGGCAATTAGTCGAAGAGTGTGGTTCAGTCTCCAAGCAGGTGGAGGAGCTTTACGCCAAGCATACTAAGAAGAACACTCGTCCAACTAGCCAGGAATTTCTGGATGCGTTGAAATTGGAAATCAGCACTTTTCGCTCGATTGTCTTCATTGTTGTAGATGCTCTAGATGAAGGTCCTGAGCACGAAGGAATGCGAGCAGATCTTGTTGCGGATCTTCGAAATTTAAGCGGTGCCTGTCGACTCATGATTACTTCTCGCGATCTACCCTCTATTGGTGAGATCATGGTAGGGGTGCCACGACTGGAGATACACGCTCATGCAGGGGATATCGAAAAGTATATTGAAGGTCGACTGTCTAGGGAGCCTCGACTTCGGCGGTTATTGGAACATAATTCAGAGCTACAAGTGCTCTTAATCCCAACTGTGAAGGATAAAAGTGGTGGGATGTGGGTAGTGCTTCTGGCTATCGTCGAGCCAAACATGATGACATTTTACAAGGTTTTTGATAGCCAAACTACACATGGACATGCTGGCAAGTAAGCACAGCGGCGACGCGATTCGGGATGCACTTCTCAATCCCCCCAAGGGATTTGATGCCATATACGATGATGTTATCAACAGAATCCGGGGGCAGACACAGGTAGACAAGCATCTCGCCGAAAACGCTCTTCGTTGGGTTGCCTATACCCGTAGACCACTGTCTGTCATAGAGCTTCGCTACGCATTGACCGTACCTCAGCGAGCAAAAGATGTGGAGCCCGCAATACTTCCCGATATGGCTGTCGTTCTTTCAGTTTGTGCGGGCATGTTAGCAGTTGACGAAGTTGGTAAATCTGTGCGGTTAATCCGTAAGCGGTTTCCGCGTCCATATTTCCAATTTTGAGCCTCGACATTGGTACAGATTACACGGCGCAAGAATATTTCAATCGTAACCAGGCAATCAAGTTTTCTCGTGTTCATGATCAACTCGCTGAAGCATGCATTGCATATCTGGTATCAAGCGCTTGCTCCGAAGGGCCATGTCGGGGCAGGACGGATCTCTACAACCGCATGGAACGATATCCTCTGCTTGACTATGCCGCACACAACTGGGGTTTGCATGTGCGTGGCTGTAAAGATCACACATCCACCGGTGCACTAGATTTCATACTGAATCGCCCGCTGTTCGCGGCGGCCACTCAAATCCTCCTGCGCAAACAGTCCAAAGACGGAATCCACGGCTGGGTTGGATTTTCAGCACTGCATGCTGCCGCCTATTTTGATGAGTGTACCCCCCCTCCCACGGGACTTCAAGGTATCACAGATATCCACAGATCCACCCTTGGTGCGACAAACCTAGCGGCTCAACTGGACGATGCCAATGTTCATTCAAAGAATAAAAGTGGGTGGTATGAGATCGTCCAGCGGCTCCTCGCGCAGCCAGATATTGATGTCAATTCGAGGGACAGAGATGGGCGCACTCCTTTATCATATGCAGCCGAAAAGGGCTGCGACGAGGTTACCCGGCTGCTCCTCGCGAACGCAGACGTTGCTGTCAATTCGAAGGACAATCATGGGCGTACTCCTCTAACATATGCAATCGAAAACGCCAAAGTTCCGATCGTCGTACTGCTCCTCACACATAAAGATGTTGACATCAATATCAAGGATGAAGATGGGCGCATTCCTTTATCATATGCAGTCAGAGAGTCGAATGAGATCACCCGGCTTCTTCTCACGCGTAAAGAGGTCGACGTCGAATCAAGGGACTCATATGGACACACACCTTTATCACATGCAGCCATCCAAGGGAAGCATGAGATCGTCCAGGTGCTCCTGGCACGTAAAGAAGTCAATATCAATTCAAAGAGCACAGACGGAAGGACTCCTTTATCCTATGCAGTTACCCGGAGGAGGGATGAGGTTGTCCGGGTGCTCTTCACAAATGACAATGTTGACATCAATTCGAAGGATAGACAGGGATACACCCCTTTATCCCTGGCAGTCTTAGGAGGGATGGATGAGATTGTCCGACTGCTCCTTACACACAAGGATGTCAAGGTCAATTCGAAGGACAAGATTTGGAGACGCACTCCTTTATTCCATGCAGTCGAACATGGGAATAATGAGATTGTTCGGCTGCTCCTTACGCACGAAGATGTCAAAGTCAATTCGAAGGACAAGATTTGGGGGCGCACTCCTTTATCACATGCAGTCGAACATGGGAATGATGGGATTGTCCGACTGCTCCTCGCACATAAGGATATTGACACTAATTCGAAGGACAAATCCAAAGACACTCCTTTACTTCATGCAATCGACAACAAGAGTGACTCAATTGTCTGCTTGCTCCTCGCCAGCAAAAACATTGATGCCAATTTAGGGAAGTATACTACCACCCCATTACTATATGCCATTGAGCGTGGAAGAGTCAAGATCGCTCAGCTACTCCTTGCACATCAAGGAGTTGATGTTCATTCAAGGGACAATTTGCACAATGATTCTTTATTATGGGCAGTCAAAAATGGGCAGGATAAGATCGTACGACTGCTCCTTGCACGTGGGGACGTTGATGTCAATTCAAAGGATTACAATGGACACACTCCTCTATTTCATGCAGTCCAACAAAGGGCAGAAAATATTGTCCAGCTGCTCCTCGCACATGCAGATGTTGATATCAATTCAAAAGCTCAAGATGGGTGGACACCTCTTCTATATGCAGCCGTAGTAGGGAGGGATGAGATCATCCGGCTACTCCTTGCACACCGAGATGGTTCAAACAACACACATGGATGCGCATCTTTGTTTGCAGCCAAAGGTGATCTCATCCAGCAGCTCCTGACCCGTAATGTGGACTGGAGGGATCACCGCGGGCGCACACTTCTTTCACATGCAGCCGAAGCAGGTGGAGATCGTGTTGTCCGACTACTCCTCGCAAGCGAAGGTGTTGATATTAATTCGAAGGACGAGGGTGGGTGTACTCCTTTATTATATGCCGTCAGAGAAGGGAGGATTGGGGTCGTGCAGCAACTGCTTGCAGACACAGGTATCAAGATTAATTTGGAAGATACGTCGGGGTGTACCCCTTTCTTGCGTGCTGTCATGTGCAAGAACGATGAGATTGTCCGGCTGTTCCTCCAACATGACGACGTTGACATTAATTCAAGAGGCAGGTACTTTGACTCCCCTGTATTAGAAGCAATCAAAAGTGGGGGGGATGAAATCATCCAGCTGCTCCTCACACGCGAGGATCTTGACATCAACGCAATGGACAGACAAGGGCACAGTCTTTTATCATGCGCAGTCAAACAAGGGAGAAAAGAGATCATCTAGTGGCTCCTCACACATAAAGATGTCAACATCAATGTACTGGACAAAGATGGGTGGAGTCCATTATCATGTGCAGTCAGCACTGGGAAAAAAGAAATCGTCCAGCAGCTCCTCGCACATGAAGATGTCGACGTTAACTTAAAGAACAAATATGGGTGGATAAATATTCGATCCTTGTACGGAGATAGGCTTGAGATCATCCAGCTGCTCCTTGCACATAAGGATATCCAAGTCAATGCAAAAGACAACTATGGACGCACACTCCTTTCATGCCTGATTCGGTTTTGGGATGGCTCAGGGGTCACCGAGTTGCTTCTCGCTCACGATGTGGACATCAATTCGAAAGACAAAGATGGCCGCGCAGCACTGTGGTATGCTGTCAGGTACGGCAGTCCGGAGATCGTTGAGCTGCTTCTGTCCAAGCAAGGCATTGATATTGATACGAGGGATAAATTGGGACGCACACCTCTATCCGAGGCAGCAGTGCGCGGGCGGCTTGAGTCACTGGAGTTACTGCTCGCCCACGGTGCCGCTGCAGACGTGAAGGATTACTTTGGGCTGACACCTCACATGCGTGCCTGGTGGAGTTGGACATGGAACAGGAAGGTAATACTGCAAGCCCTGAAAGCATCTGATTGGAAATACGTGTCCAAGTAGTCACAACGACACAAATCGCACTTACAGTATGTTCAGATTTTGAGACGTATCTAGTCTGTATCACAAGAGTGGATCCACCAATATTACCAGCCACCTGCATCGATAAGTAATAACGTCAGGAGTTATGGCCCGGAGACCAACGTACAAGACGGGAAGGTATCCACCAGCCCAAATGCCTTCGTTTGCTCTTCTCCCCCTTTTTCATTTTCATTTTCACCTTCTCCGACCCGCCTTCTCTCCAATCCAGATGCCTCCCCTCCTTCCTCAACCCATCTCTGCCCCATTTGACATCCGCTTCCCCTTCCCTCGCCAAGTATAGTCTCTTCGCTACCCGCTGATGCCTGAAATTGGGAGAAATAGTATCAGTGTCCAAAGCGATGTGTAGCTCCGGCAGCTTCAAGTAGACGTCATGGTTAGCGCGTTTAGAGTGTCAATAAGCCCCTCGTAATCCGCCAATGAGGAAGTGTTCAAGAAATGTTTCGATTCTTCCACTTGACACATCCGATTGTGGCGTCGGCTGAGTATAACCTACGATTAACGAGCCATATGGACAAAGATATGCACATTGAGTCACCTTGCATGATTTAGCACATTACCCCTCCTGACACCTCAAGCTTCGGCTCAGATCCATCTTTAAACATTCGCCATTGTCCTTCTCGCCCTCCTCGCCAGGAGTACGGCACCATAGTAGGTATTACACAGGCGCGGCTGGCGAACCATGGCGCGGAGCGTACCTTCTGACTCAGCCAGGTACTTGACTTCAGGATTCTTCAACGCCAAATTTTCAATTGCGCGTCCGAAAGAGTTTGTTCTTGAGGGACGACAGGCTGGAGAAACCAGTTAGTGTGAGGATGGCAACGTGAATATATCTCCATCGTTTTTATGGAGTTTCTATGCTGTAGGCGGACGACACCTAGGGAGACGAGAGACGCAAGGAAGAGGAAGAGGAGATCGTGAGGTCTCGAGACCAACGGGGAAACGCATATAAATTACGCTCCAACGGTACAAAGAACACTGTACACATACATATAAACAGATGCCCAAGGCCTCGTGCGTTGCCTGGTGCATAGTAGACCCTCAGGCTTCATGCTCCAACGGCTACACCAGTGACCGCCGGTCTGGCCCCCTTGTCACTCGAATCAATGATGTTGTCGACAACACCTGGCGCTGTCGTCCTTACAGTAGATGCAGCAGGTGAAGGGTCGGCAGGGTGAGTCAGTTTCGTCTTTTTCTTCTTCTTCAAGAGTGCTTGTTGATGTGGTATCAGCTTTGTGAATACGACGAGAAGTATGAAACAAACATACCTGCTGAAACAGCACTCTTGACATTCTCTGTTAGTTCCCTACTTTGCTCCAAGTACTCCGTATCGTCGAAGCGGTGTTTCTTGCCAGCTAAAACGGGCGGTGTGCCCGTTGCGTCTGGGCGAGATGGTTCTCCTGATCCTATTTCAGGTGAGGATGAGGGCTCGATACCAAGTTTGCGCTCAAGTGCTTGGAGCTTGGCCTTTTGAGCCTCGGCCTTTGCTGCAAGTCGTTCCGGTTCTGATTCAAGGTACTCCGCAAGTCTACAGAACGTAAATGATGTTAGCTCGGACGGGGGATTCAAGTAAAATGAAGAGAACATACTTCTTTGCTTCCTTGATGGTACTCAGCCTCCTTCCACTCAAATCTCTGCACGAATCATTGTTACTCGTCTTCTGGCTGCTCATTCGACCTCCAGCTGCCCGCAACTGAGAGCCAAATCCTCCTTTGCCACCGAGGAGGCGTGGTGTCAGGCGAAGTGTCACCAAGCTATTGGGTGGTAGGGATCCGCAATCATACTCTTGTTGCAGCGACGCGACAGAGGCGGCGGGAGAGGGTATTATACCGGCATGGGTTGATAAGATAAAATGGGAGGTATGAGCGGGGAAATGAGGGTAGCGGTTGTTGAGGAGAGATGGAATGTCAGAGAAGGTGGTTGCAGACGGAACGGTAAGTGTTAGGGAAGGGAACGGAGGAAATGTTTGGATCAGAACAGAGCTTGACATGATGGTCCGAGTCAAGTCACCACTGTGACTGTGACACACTCACTACATAGTCATACACTCTATCTTACACTTTATCCCCCTTGACAAAACCAGAGACACCTTCACCGATGACATCCACGACGCCGCAGGCGTCATACCCAAGGACAATGGGGTATTCCTCGACGAAGATGCCCAACTTTTGGATTTCCAATCCACAGGATTAAGTATGATGTGGCAGCAATCCACTAGTATGTAGAAAGGTTTTGAGGACACTGTCCATGGTAGAGAAGTATAGAGATTGGCAATGGTGCGCTGTGCTTCTAGTTGAGCGCTGCATGGATGACAGGTAACCCTTACCTGGTACCTGTGGCCGTCAAAACCCTCACCCTTGCATGAGGGTACATTACATCATGTTTGCCCATGCACCGGGACCACGATGTCTAATCCCCCATTGTATGCTCCAAATTCAGCTGGTGGACCCTTTCACCGGAACACCCAGATATCTTGCTAGGCCAGAATATCAAATCTGTAGGAGAGGAGTGGATCGCGACTGAGTCACGCCATCCGAGTCATCGGGGTTCTCCCTTGCTGCTAGGATCTACAAGTCCCCTATCTAACCTTGTCCTTTTCGGCCCAAAACCCCGATGGCTCGGTGACCATGAAACTTCGTTCAGATGATGTCCCCAAGAGCGCAATCTGGTTCGGGACAGTCCTGGATCGAACAGAATGTCGCTCTCGCTAGCAAATACTTCCCCAGTTCGGGATGAAGGTGGGTGATATTGTCAACAACAACTGGCGGCATTGTGTATGAGTGGAATTGATCACGACTATGTCTACGGTACATGGGATATTGGCCAGTGAGATGCCGATGAGAAGAGGCCGCTTTGATGGACATACGAGAGGCGGAGATGCTTCTGGACCCAGACGTCACGAGCATCACATGAAATGAGCATCTTTTCGTCTCCGTACTCACTGAGCTTCCATACATCACACATGAGACGGTGATTCGAAAAATGGAGGGACCGCTGCTACACCGCATCAATCCAAGGACGAAGTGCGGTGCCAAAAATAAGCGTATAGGCATACACACTGTCTATATAATTCAAGTAGTTTCTTGGGGACGTACAACCAGCTTGACGCCGGACACCTGGTCTGCTTCGAGTTTCTTCAACCCTTCAACGATTCCGTTCAATCCACCAGGCACAACTTCTACTCTTAACGGCTAGATACGACACAATGAATTCCAGAACCTTACTACAAAAGGCGCGTTGTGACTTACGCGAAGCACGCCTTCCTCGAGTAAGCCAAATAACTTCCCGCACAGTACGATTCCCAGTTCGCGGGTATAGGGAAGAGTCCAGACACCCCAAATCAAAGAGAAGTCCTTCCCTTCCGTTGGCTCGACTACAGGCGGTAACAGGAGTACCATGAACCCCCCAGGTGCGAGCAGATCGTATCCTGCTTGCTGGGTATCGGGTATAGACACAGCATCATATACGGTCTCGAAGGGGAGAGTGGTGATCTGTTCGACTTCCGAGCGCAGCGAAGTTAGTGTAATTCGTCGATCTATGACATGAGTTGCTCCCAGAGACTTGAGCAAGGCCACGTGCTTCAACGAAGCCGTCGTGATGATGGGTGAAAATCCGGACAATTTGGCGAACTGAATGACTGGTGATGTATGTTAAGTAACTCGTCCAAGCATGAGTGCAATAAGTGGTATACCGTATTGGCCGACTGATGTGGCGCCTCCCAGAACTAACAAGGGCTTCCCAGCATACTTGCCGCGTTCGGAAGTTTCCAGAGGAAGCGTCAACCCAGCACCATAAGGCCTCACGCTGTACAGCCCCGCCACGGCTGCGGCGATGGCAGATGGTATTGTTGCAGCCTCTTCGCAAGATAGATGCGGTGGGATCTGTATAAAACGAGTGAATAAGGCATGTGACGGAGAGACGGCGCAGACCTTTGCGGTGATTCCGGCATCTGCTAATGCATATTGCTGGAATCCGCCCCTGCCCTTCTGGAAAGAGCCCTGGAAAAAGCTACGAGCAATGACTATGCATGACAGTAGATTCGGAGAGGATGGGCGTAAGTTACTTACACTTTATCTCCCTTGACAAAACGAGAGACACTTTCACCGACGCCTTCCACGACGCCTGCGATGTCCCATCCAAGGACTACTGGATAATCTTCGACGAAAATTCCCAACTTTTGGATGTTCCAATCCACAGGATTAAGCGCAGCCGCTTCGATCATCACTAAGAGTTGACCTGGACCCGGCCTAGGCGTTTCTTCACGACGCAATTCGAAACTTCCGAACTTGGATTTGAGAGAAAGAGCGGAATGATATCCGTCAGACATAGCGACCGCGAGCGGTTGTTACAATGCAAAATGGAGAGATCTTGGACTGTTATTGAAGGTACAAGTTTGCGCAGCAGCTGTATTTAAGCAAGTAGGGCCAGCGCTTCAACTCTTTCCTTAGAAAGGCTGGACATGCGCGCGCTTGGCATACTAGCGTCCGAGTCATGATGCCACATTGTGCACGTATGGGCGCGGCACTAGGTCGCTTACGGTGGGTCATTTGACAGAGATCTATAGATTCGCAACTCTCTGGCCTAGGATTTGTGTTGGTGTTTACAATAGCGCTCGCCAACTGCAGTGAGAGCAGAAATGAGAGGAATGTTCCGGCGGTCCGGTAACCCGGTCAAGCTCGTCACAATTCTGCAAGTTTCTCATGTCGACGTTACTATTGAGATCCTTAGTGGCCTCTTCTCCTCGTCGTCTCACTAGCTCAATATCCAATTTAGCATCGACATGGGCACAATCAATTCCATTCAAACGCAACGCGCCTTTGGATATTCATCCTGAGATACAACAAGCCTTTGCAGATCGTAAACCTGTCGTCGCACTTGAGACCGCTCTGGTCACGCATGGTTTCCCTTATCCTCACAATTTAGACATTTCTCTGTCTATGGAGGACATTGTCAGATCTACAGGTTCCATTCCAGCGACTATAGGGATGGTTGGTGGTCGTGTCAAGGTCGGGATGACGAAGGGTGAACTTGAGCGCCTTGCGGACAAAAACGCGAATCCGTCGAAGATATCGCGTCGTGATATAGCGCCTGCTATTGCCTTGAAGGCTGACGGAGGTGCGGAATGGTATGACATGACTCAGAACAAATATCGACCTTTGCGCTTTCAGGAACCACTTGCAGTGCCACACTCGTATTTGCGGCGCTGGCTGGGATCAGGGTGTGTGGACGAAGAAATAATTCACTGTCATGAAGCTCATTGATTTGACAGGTCTTTGCAACAGGCGGGTAGGAAGATTCTGCGCTTACAACGACATGAACATGTTCTGAAATCAATTCAGGCTGGGAGGTGTACACCGCGGCGGAGAGAACTGTGCATTCCATCTGTGACTTCTTTATTCACTTTACTCACCTGCATTCCGACTCTGCAGCAATGGATGTCTCTGCTGATCTGCAAGAGCTTACCCGTTGTCCTGTGGGACTGGTCTCGTCCGGGGTAAAATCAATCCTGGACATTGGGAGGTTCATGGTTTTTCTGCATCTCCCGTCAGTTGCTTATCACACCTTCATGATAGAACCCTCGAATACCTTGTATCTCTGTCACCGCTTCGAAGCAAGTACTGGTCACTCATCTACACTTGATTAGGAAACGCTCGGTGTTCCTGTTCTGACTTATGGTGCAACACATGAATTCCCTGCCTTCTTTTCTCGTCATAGTGGACACGATGTATGTTTTATCTTACCTTCTTAATGTCCCTATGCTAAACCCAATTCAAGGCACCTTGGCATATCAGCGATCCGATAACTGCTGCTAAAATATTGCGTATGGTTGGGGTTTTCTTCTTGTATTCCATCTCACGAAGCAGACTTTTTACATGTATAGACACGCAATGGCAACTAGATATGAACAATGGCGCCCTGATAGCTGTTCCAATACCGATGGACTATGAGAAAACTGGGGTGGCCATTCAGAAAGCAGTCGACCAAGCTGTCGCTGAAGCAGAGGAGAACGGAGTCAGCAAACGTGGCAAGGAAGCTACTCCATGGCTCCTCTCGCGCGTCAAGGAGTTGACCAAAGGAGACTCTCTTGAGTCGAACATCGCGCTCCTTAAGAATACGGCCCTTGTTGGTGAGTGCATTTGTGCGTATAGAACACTCAAGTTTTATGGTTTTATTCAGGTGGAGAAATAGCTGTCCAGTATCAACGCCTGGTAAATGAACAAGTAAGAGACACATGATGCCTGTAGTCCATGTCATCAATACAAGTAATGGACTAGGAAAAATCCACCCTAGTAAACTATCCGGCTGCTTTACCGCCTTCGAACAAGGAGCAAGTCGGATTGCCTCCTGGCAGTGAAAGACCATCACATCTTGCAGACACCAAGCACCCTTCAGCCAAGTTGCTCATCGTCGGTTCAGCTGCAGTTGACATCACTGCTCAGGCTCAAGCAGGAGTTGAGAATGTCCTGATAATGCACTCCACTGCTCCTGGTGCTGTCTCCTTGTCGCTGGGGGGTGTAGCACGAAATATCGCAGAGGCCGCCCATCGAGTGATCGCGTCAAATTCTCCGCAACTTTCTTCGTTGTTGATTTCAGCCGTTGGTGGTGACCATTTCGGGCGTCTGTTGATCAGTGAAACAGCTGGAATTGGAATGCGGGTAGATGGGCTGGTGAAGAGCGACAAGCGGACACCTGTCTGTAATATGATCTTGGATAGCAGTGGTGGGTTGATCGGAGGGGTTGCCGATATGGGAGGACCCACGACAGCAACGTTGGATGGGGACATGGTTAGGTTTAACATTCTTCTAATTCTCTATCATGTTGACACCGTCAAACAATCAGGTTCGTTCACACATCGACAAACATCATCCTCGTTTGGTGGCACTAGACGCCAATCTATCCCCCGACACCATCCAGTCCGTCGTACGCCATTGCGTCGACAATAATATCGATGGTACGTGATCACAACAGGAGTTTTGGTCGATGTATTCACCTTCGCCGTTTATCTTCCTAATCAGTATTCTTGTAGGTCAAAGTATTATGTGATTAAAACAACTGTTTCATAGCTGTTTCCAGCGAACCCACGTCTGTAGTCAAGTCCACTGCCATCCTTCCCGCGATCTCTGCCACGTTGGATGCCATGAACACAAGTCGCGCCCCAATTGCGTATGCATCGCCCAATCTGTTGGAACTGGCCCAGCTCGAACAAGCCTCTAGAGCAGAACCTCTCGAATTGACCTCGCACCCCTCGTGGTGGTCGGTTATCGACAGCTTTACACTCGGATCTGATTTCCGACGCGATCTGGAACGCCTCGCGAACAAACGGGCCTCCGATAACGATATCTCAAAAGGAACTTTAGCTTTCCTCGTGGACCAGGGGGTAGCGCAGATGATGGTGAAACTCCTCCCCTTCTTTCAGCATCTCGTGGTAAAGTGTGGACCACAAGGCGGCCTCGTCGCCATGCGCATTAATGCACGGGATGCCTTGACATCGCCTTGGGCTCACAGACGGAGTGATCCATCACAGCGATGTGTCATCGCCCGAGGAAATTCTGGCGATCTCCTCGTCTTGCAACACTTTCCTGCCCATCATATCGAAACAGTGGTAAACGTCACTGGGGCGGGTGACTCATTCGTTGGTGCATTGTTGGCGAGTCTTGTACAGAATCCGAGGACATTCCATGATCCGAAAACGTTGAATGATGCGATTTCAGCAGCACAGCGTGCTGCGATCTTGTCGCTTCAAAGCGAGTTCGCCGTGTCTCCGTTGTTGTCGTAGTCTGCATGGCATGATCAGGGGCATGATGTGGGCATCCCGTGAATATGCAATCCACGTACATCACTCTTCAGTGCATTATGTATGACTTTTATAATTGCTTGGCCTGGTAGGGTGGTCAGTCGATGATACGGAGACCTCGAGCACAATCAGTTTCAGTAAAAGATGGGCAGGTAATCAAATTGCTGACGCGCTACCTCGAAATCATTACCTCATGGTTACCATACCAATACAACACCGGATACGCCCACTAAGCATTAATGCACCTTACACGCGCAAGTTGCGCGCGAGCCACCAGACCCTAAGCTTCAAGGAACTCCCATGGTCGTGTTAGATTCCAAGCCTTCCTTTCCTTCTCCCATCAGAATACAAGATGATACAAAACAAAAACAACGTTGAAAAAGAATGCGAGAATAAAATGAATGGACGATATAATAGTTTCCTCAAAGCAGTATTCAAATCATCCTCTAGACGAGCTTGGCCAGCTGCATCTTGTTCTGGCCGACATCCGTCGAGAAGTACGCATTCTTCAAGAACACGTCGCCAACCTACACGAAAAAAAATCAGCATCATACACAAACCAGAACATCTCACGTATACATACTAGCCACTGAGTCGCAGCACCGATGTTTCCAGCAGCAATTCCCGAGATGCAATCACCATTGGGATTGTTGGGGTCCAAGGGTTGGAACGCAATATCCCTCGGATCAATGGCGAACGCCGTCCCGCCAAACGTCATCGCTACACTCGCCGTGGTGTTGCAGGGGACGCTAAAGCCGCCCTGGCCGTCGGACTGGGAACCCTGAATGGCCAGGTGGATCGCCTCTGCGTCGGCCTGGGGCATGATGATCAACGTTGTGCCAGTATCGAGGATGGCCGTGCGACCGGCCAGATTGAGATCTGTGCCGTCGACGGCGGTGGCATCTACTGCGGACTCCCAGAACCCTTCCTGATTGACGTTGTCCAGGGTGACGAGCGTTTGGGCGTCAAATTTGGTGTCATCAAGCCCGCTGAGGGTGGATTTTATAATCTGATCAAAAGTGTTCGATGGTGCCATGTGGCTTACCCGAATGTGATTACACCGTCATTCTTGTTGTCTGCGAGACGGGGAATCTTGTAGGAGGTGATGGCGCTGGCGACCAACCCACCATTTGTCAATGCCTCGATGGGCGTAAGTGTTCCCTGGTTAGACAGAGTCTGCATTGGTGATTTCTGTTAATGGGTTCCAGTCATGAAGGTAAGCGATACATACTGATTGAGCGAGTCCCATCAGACCATCAAAGGGGACTGAATTGGCCGAAAACTCGACACTCTCAACGGTCGCAACACCGAATGTATGGGCCTTCAGGGAAAGGCCAGCAACAACGATGTCATCCTGCACGATAGTACCAGAGACCTGTCCAGTCCCATACTTCACCTGGAACGGCTGGTTCGAATCCTGGAACGAGCTAGAACCCTGTGCGCCAAGGAAAGTGTGGTTTCCCTGACGTCAACATTGTTAGAATTTTAATCACCCACAAAATGGAATTTGCGAAAACGTACACATCCACCGCCCTGCTCTGATTGACAGCTCTCGCCACCAACCCAGAGATCGGCAGAGCCCGAGTCCATCAGTATCGCAAAGTCCTGGGGTGGGGTACCCATCTGGATGGTAGCAATATAGCCAATGTCGTTTGCACTATACGTTGAACGAATGAGTAAAGAGGAGGATTGATAGCAGCGGAACAGGTTGTTCTTACATGATATCAAGCCCGATCGAATTGTTGGCAGTAGGTGTAATCGCAGGCGTCACTCCCTGAGCGGCAGGACCATTGACGACAGTACCGTTGTTATCACCATTACCATTGTCGACGACGGTACCGTTACCAGTATTGCCGAGAGTACCATTGTTGCCACCACTGCCATTATCGATGACAGTGCCATGACCGCCAGTATCATCATCACCGCCAGTATCATCATCACCACCAGCACCATGCGCGCCTGCAGCACTAGCAGCGGAAGCATCCGCGGCAGCAACCTTTGCGTGACGACCTTTAGTACTGGTGCCATTTTGTGCCTTGGCTACTGCAGCCGCAATGACAGCACCAGAGCCGGCAGCCCTTCCCTTCCGTGTACCAGTGGGCAAGCCACCGTGATTATAGCGCTTAGCTAGCGACTCTGCTTCCTCCACAGACAGCACGCGTTTACGGAGGTTCTCGGTGAGTTCCTCGATAGTGGGTTGCGCAA
>QFEU01001287.1:0-11266 GCA_003316345.1 Tricholoma terreum | reverse complement strand
AAATACCATACATAAAAAAGTCTACCAGATTCCGGGGAATCCGCCCGGACTCTTATATTCCGGCCAGAATCTGGCCGGAATATGTGGGGGAGTGTAAAGGACTCATTTCTTCTGATGATATTCCCCTCCGCGAAATTTTTAAGTGAGAGGCTGAGAAAGAGTCAAGCCCAAATCTATATCACTACACCCCACTCCAGCGCTTAATCCGTGGACGCCCATGCAGCTCATCGTTGCCTCCAGAAGCCATGGTGCCTATTCTTTCAAGCCAGGATACAGTTATCTTCAGCCCAACAACAGAGCAGCGGGTACAGGTAGCAGCTGGGCAAGCCAAGCGAGCAGCTACAATAGCCCGAAATAAGGAGAGAGCAGCTGAGGAAAAGGCGGCTGAAGTAGAATGGGAGACCCATATCAAAATAACCAAGAAAGAGAAGCAGGATTTAGAGCAAAAGGAGGTTTCCGATAATCTATTGGTGAGCTTGCATGAAGGTGGATACAGCTTGGCCGACTTTCTTGATTATGTCTTTAATCCGACACACATGCATGCTTCTGACTGGCGCTGGAAAGGATTCTTTGCACACAATGAGGCTGTAGGCTGGATCTTTGGTTATTGGACAACCTCAGGTTACAACAAGACCGCTTGTACCCTTGTCAATAGCTGGATCATCAACCAGACCAAGACAATTGCCGGACAAGAAGCGGCAAAGATCACTGAGTCAGGTATCCTACGAAAGACCATGAAAGATGTCAACGAAGAATTCTTTTTGTCATACAGTCTCTCCGACCTTACCGAAACTCTTCGTGAGCTTGCACCAAATACTTTTGCTGTCCTCGACACAGTCTCCATGACACCACGCCAGGTGCAAGAGTTGTCTGATAACTGGTTCAAGAAGAAGAAGATCGTAAGTGTCCATTAAATATTTATCTACCTGTTGGTTGATAATGCCAGCAGATGGAAGGCTCTGTGATGCTTACCTTACTTAAAGCTCGAAGCCAGAACAACAGCTATTCTCAAGCCGTTCACAGCACATATCTTATGGCCACTGGAGCCCAACGACAACACTTCACTGTTCTTTCATCACTCGGCAT
Organism: Tricholoma terreum; assembly: GCA_003316345.1. NCBI lineage: Eukaryota > Fungi > Basidiomycota > Agaricomycetes > Agaricales > Tricholomataceae > Tricholoma > Tricholoma terreum. Next base: position 10,180 of record QFEU01001287.1, on the reverse strand, counting down.
CAGTATGGGATATACCAGCATTATAAATCAGCATACAGGAAGAGTCGCAACCATGCCTGTCGACACCGTTGACTTGATCGATTCAAATGACCCCACTGATCCCAACAACTCAAACAACTCTACGCAATCCCCTGAGACACCAATTAACCAGACCAATCCTGGAAGCGGATGAGAAGTACTTCAAGTTGGGCCAAAGAAAAAACCCAAGAAGCGCACATTAGGAACCTTATTCCAGCTTTCAACAGCCTGCCATGATAGTGCTTGAGCGGTTGCTGCAACTGGTCTTTTCTCCAGTGTCTACGACAACATAAACATGATGATACAAGTGGCAGAGCAAATTCTGGGTCGGAAAAGTGAGTAATGCTCAGTAGTGACACAAGCTAAAGCAAAACTAACTAAAAAATTCAAAAGACGCCCAGGAAAATGGAACTTGTGTGACTGTTGTTCCTTTTCACAATGTCGAATTAAGGGATCTGTTAGCCGAACATCACAACAGACAGATTATGGATGCTCCCCCACTGAAATTGAATGATTTAGATCTCACTGAGTCGGAATCTATGCTTTTCGACAAGGCGCTGATTTACACCGTTCTTCAAATTGTTGTCAACTATGGTGGAGACGGCTTTCAACGCTGGAAAGAAGATCTTGAGAAATCCCAGCCAAAAAGTGAGGAAACCATTGACATACACCAGACTCCACTTCATCCTCTGCCAGCCATGGAAATTGACGAAAACTCGACAACAGAAAATGTTGAGGTGATAGACACAATTTCTGCAGAGCTGGGCTTCGACACTGAGAGTCCGGAGTACACAAAGTATGTGAAGATCATTGCGGGAGACCAGTTGACCATCGCACGACAATGCGCTATTCTAAATGTCTGTGTTGGCCACGAAGATGGAGCTAATGCATGGAAACACATTGTGCTTATGCCAGGCCTCTTCCACGCAAAGATTGCAGACTTCCACAGGCTTTTACAAATGCATCATGGGAAGTCATCGACTCGCAGCCCTGGAAGTCTGGCATTCCACAACACACGACTAGATCGCCTTCCGATCATACTCACATCTCTTCCACCATTCCGCACTTGCCGTGATCTCATCTTCATCTCTCTTTATGCTCGCATCCGCCATTGCCTCCTTCTGGTCTCAGGACACAGTTCACTAGACGCATACCTGGATAATGTCACAGACTGGTCAGATGTTGAAGATCATGCACGAAAGATTGTTGACTTGTACGCCAACGCTGATAGAGTACAGGAACTTCGTGAATCTTGGTTTGCTGAAGAGCGTCAAAGGGAGAATAATGTTGATCTAGCGGTCACATCCGAGTCCCGACTTCCCCAGGGTGATATGGTATTTGAAAACGCCAGCCTATTCTTGCGCGACGCCCTTCTCACACGATTGTTCTCAGATTCAGTAAAAGCAGGTGATTCTGGCCTTGTTATACTTGTTCTCAAATTATGGGCATTTGGGTACCGCGGCAACGGATGGTCAAAGTATGCACACGAAATGCTCCATCTACTCCACAACCTGATCAATGTTTGGTTGAAGGAACTTCGGTGCGTCTGATCATCTAGTGGTAGCAGCAGCTCTGTAATCTGAAATACTTAATAGGCATGCTATCACTCAAAACTGGTTACTCAATCCGACAGGCAAACAGAATGCTTTTGTGGAAATCGACCTTGTAAAAGAACATCTGAATTTCTGGATAAAGGTAAGTACAGCAGGAAATCTGTTAGCCATAATTTGCTCACCCAGTATTCGTCCATGACAGAAAATCTACAAAGCCGATGAAGATGCGCATTCGTGGGATTGGTTGGCTCTGGTTTCTCCATGCATTGATGTCCTGTGGAGGTTGGCAACACGTATACACGGCGAACTTGGCTCGCATCAAGGATCAAAGCACACTATACCCAACCTCGAAAAGGACATCGAGACTCTGATGGACAGCCTAGAAGAACACAATGTTTATCGCATAAGAGAAGGCCGAGTTCTCAATCCTGAAGATTCCCCAGTCCCCGATGTTTTGTCAATAGGCCTTGCTGCACTTTTGCATGGGAGTTTGACAAACCCGCTTGCTGAATTTAATTCCCTGTTTGATTGCCTCCGTGAATGACACAGGCTTCTGCCAATCACCACGCTGCTCGATTCTCTCACCCTCGACAACCAGCCATCCACGTCCGATTTGGCAACGGGTTTGACTTTATCTGTCCCTGAAACTGAAGCACAACCAATGGCCATGGACCTGACTGATGATGAGCCACCAGAGCTTGTATCATCTTCGGATGACCCCTGAGTATGATCAAGACCTATTTGCAGAGTCACCCACCCTAATCCATTTAGAAGAAGATGATGTTGCGCTGGATATGGATGATTGGATGCTTGATGATACATATGATGGATTTGATGGGACAGACTCGGGGGATGGTGAGTATGAGTAGTAATGGCACTTGATACTGTGCATAGCTGAGAGTGCGCACAGGCCACTTAACGACAAGGAAATCTTGAGTATATATAAAAAAAAAGTTTTTTTCTAGCCTATGCCATCCTATTCTACGTACTTCAATTCGCATTCTTTGTATACTAACTTTGAGACCATTTTCTGATGCTATAGGGCCATTTTTTCGTGAAGTCATCATCTCATATTTGGCAGAGGAATCAACGCTCTGCCAAAATGGCAACGAGATGTTCCAGTCTGCTCACAAGCTCGCTCGAACCTTCACATGACTTAACAAACAAGCAAACATATGTATGATATAAGCTGATTGCATAGATCTAGAGCTTGTGACGGACTGGCTTGCGAGTCTACATCCTGATTAGTCCTGATCACCCACTGATCACCATCTGCAAAGTTCCCTTTCTACACTGATATCCGAAAAAGGAAGGCTGCTGACAAAGACAATGTTCAATTTTCTGAAGTTATCTTGAAGCTGGTATTGAGCCTATAGGCTCCTTGTAGGCTGTAGGCAACATGTAGACAGTATTTTACAGTTGATAGAGTGCATAGGAAACAACTTCTATCATTTGAATAACTATAAGACATTACGAAACAGAGAAGGTACCAAATATTTAGTGGAGCAGACACTGCCCATTCACCATATACATGCCATTCGGCGTTTGTTTGTGGCCATCTCATTTGTTGGGCTTTGTCATTGTTAGCACCCATTGACCTCCCTGCAAGCAGTTACTCACAGGGCAGGTGGTGGGTGCTAGGGCGGCTGTTCATCATTCTCGTCAGTCCATGGTTAGCACCACCCTGCGAGCAGTTGCTCGCAGCAGTGGTTGTGATCTTTGTTACATTTGTTTGTTGTGTTCATCTTTGTCTTAGGCGTTGTCACCTCATGCATATCCGGTGGCACACACTAACCGCCCTGCGAGCAACTCCAGAGGCAGGGGACCGTGGTTCGTTGTCGTTGTCATGGGGGCTGGCAGTTAGCACCTACTGCCCACCCTGCGAGCAGTGGCTCACAGCGGGAGGTGCAGGTGCTGGCCGTGTCGTCATCATTGATCCCTCCCTTCCTCCCAGCTTTGGTGATGTGGCACGGTGGGGTACAGGCGGTACAGGCGGTGGTGTTGTTAGCTGCCAGATGTTGTTGTGGCCGCTTGAGGCAGGCAACGGGGTGGTGGTGGTGTTGTGTGCATTCTTGGAGTCGTGTATGTTGACACTGAGGGGGCGAGAAGTGGCGACGACGTACTTGACAATAGACTTGCTTCAATCTGTTTGTTGAAAGGCCTGGGAGTGTGAACATGATGCCTTTTTAGGCATGTCAGTGTGGAGAATTGGGCCAGCTGTGCCCATTATAGGCTAAATATAGGTGTAAACATGAAAATAGCTGTTTATCAAGTTAATGTTAACACTACATATATACATCAGTGTTATGTACCAAAAAAGCGAAGGAAAATGAGTGGAATGGCTTGCTCATTGTCCTGCAGACGGTGATTGGGTGATCAGTAGGCTCGTTCCCACGCCGACTTGACATCACATGATCGCTCATGGAACTCGCTAAGATCTCCTTCACATGACTTAACAAACAAGCAAACATATGTATGACATAAGCTGATTGCGTAGATCTAGAGCTTGTGACGGACTGGCTTGCGCCTCTGCTGCGTCCTCAGATTGATGATGATAGTGAAAACGGGGACCCCACGTGACCGCGAGAACCCCCCTTTTGAGATTTTTCTTCGCGCCGGAGCGAGTAGGCTATTTTACAGGGTAAACGTAGACTAAGCAAGGAAAGTTGAGTATGAAGAGGTCATCTGAGTAGATGAAAAGAGGAAAGAAGAGGAACAGAAAGAGGGGGGTTGGGTGGGAGACGAAAAAATTAGTAGCCGAACGATGATAAACAGACTTGTGGCAGTTTAAAGTATTAGATGACGGGCTGAATGGGAGTGTGAGGTTTGGTGGAGAATGCAAGTCTCCGTACGACGTACCTGTGCCGCTGTGGTGGATGTCAACGAAGAAGAGAGAGCGGCACGGGGGGGTGTCTCACCTTCGACATGTTTTCTGTCTTGGCTCGATCTCCGCTGGAAATACCCAGCACCGAGCCGAAAACTGCCGACAGGGAGTTGGTGAAGCGAGAGGACGTAACTCTGAGGATGTGCAGAGGCATCGAAAAACGCTCGACACCCTTGGAACTTGTGTTTGCCTCAACCTCTGCTGCGTCCTCAGATTGATGATGATAGTGAAAACGGGGACCCCGCGTGACCGCGAGAACCCCCCTTTTGAGATTTTTCTTCGCGCCGGAGCGAGTAGGCTATGTAGGGTTGTGTGTGATGTGTGTGGGGGATGGTGGTGGTCAGGGAAGATGGGAGCGCGAGGTGCGTGAGAATGGGTGACGAAGAATGGCGAGTTGTAACTCCATCCAGATTGTAGGATGGTCCCGGATGTAGATTTTCCAAGCTGAGGATGACCAATGTCCGAGGGCTTGGAGAACATCTTCCGAGATACCAAGACTGGCGTAGAAGGTGGCACCACCTGCACGTGCGGATTGCCCTCCAAAGGAGTGGTCTACGAGAGTAAACAGTTTGTGCTCGAACCAAGATCGGGAGGGATGAGTGCCGTTTTCACGAAGGAATAGTGGGGAGCGGGCGCCATGTCGAGCATCACGGAGTTGTGCATAAGTGTGGATGAGGGTGATTGGGTTCGCAACATCTTGATTCGTTATGACGATGTCCGAACCATGGAAGAATGGGTCACCTTTGTGATATGGTAGGCGATATCCGACACGGTTGTTAGAAAAAAGTAAGGTGTCACGTTTGATAAGTTTTCGCCAGTCGAAGAGTGGGGACACCGGAGCCGGAGGGATAAGTTCACCTATGCGATGACATGCGTAAAAGGCGCAGGAGAGGATAGTGATGAATAAGAGGTCGTCATATTGAAGTGTACGAAGAGCAATTTGGAGAAAGGCATGAAGATGAGTGGTGTGAAGGGGTTGTTTGCGTTGAATTGGGTCGGCACGGAGTTTGCGTGAACCGCGGATGGTGTTTTTGACTAGTTGATGGCTACGGTTGGCATTGAAGTTAGGAAATAGGTCTTGGAGGTAATGACGTGCTCCTGAAAGGTAATGTGGTCCTGAAGCAATGAATTGGGATGTGTAAGCGATATAGCGAGCTAGAGTTAAAGGAGTCGGCTCGAGTGGGAGATGATGCTGTAAACAGAAGCGGATGTAGTCTCGGGCTCCGACAGCATATCCGCGCAGGGTGGATTGGTCAAGTGCATTGGCTTGTAGTAGTGCAAGTCGATTGTCCAGGATTTGGAGATCGACTGGTGGGCGGAAATGATGGTTATCATTCCCACCCAAGAGATTCAAAAACACTCCCGCCATCGCGCCGGCAATAGGTCTCGTGGTGGCGAGAATGTGCGGACGCGGTCAGCTGGAAAATGGTGACGATACTCGTCGAAGAGTAAGCGCGATAACATATCAGCGCGAACATTTTTCTTTCCCTTGATATGCCTGACTCGAAGGTCAATGCCCGATTTGAGAATAAGTTCGGCGACCCCGAGAAGAACGGAGTTATGTACTGGCTCTGAGGCTCGTAAGGAGTTGAATACTGCTACAGAGTCGAGACTGTCGGTGAACAGAAGAAGTCGACAAGGAGGTTTAGCGAGGTTCGTGACATAGTGCACACCGGAAAGAATAGCTAGGAGTTCGAGAAAGAAGATGTCAACGGAGGGAGATCCTGGACTGGGTGGACAAAGTTGATAAGCAAAACCATTGCTGGCAAAGACAAAGACTAGCCCATGTTTCCCACTGGCATCAGTCCATAAGACAAAGTCGGCCATGTTATCGTCCCATTGTGTGGCGTCAACAAAACGGACTCCGATTGAGTTCGGGATTGTGTTGGCCAGCCAGGTTAGGTTATCGATAATGGTTGCATTAAGGTAGATTTTTGCGCAGCTATGTGCCTTTCCAGCAGTCTTGCGATACAATTCAGTGAGAGCGGGTCTACCCCAGGGAAGGACATTGAGCATCCAATTGAGGTGCCCCGCAAGTTTCCACCAATTACGAAGAGGAGGTTGTCGATCACTTGTATTGATAAACTGCTTGATCTTCGAGATGATGTCTTCGATGGAGTCGGGAGAAAGGGAGATGCTGCCGATAAGGCTGTCGACCCAGAATCCAATAATCTTAATGTTAGTGCCGTGCTCTTGTTTCTTGTCTTCGTATGGGCAAGAGATGAAATCCCAGAGGAGGAGTAGTTGGACCTGCTGTCGAGGGCGTGACTGGTTATGGAACTGGATGCAGTTGTCCAAAAAATCCCAGCCAAAGAAGTCATCCATGTAAACATGTAGGCCTTGAATTTCGAACTTTCTGATTGCAAGCCAACAGGAAAGGCCTGATACAGAGCACCAAATACAAGGGGAGCCTCGGTTCCCAAAGACGAGTCTGCGTACAACATGGCTTGATCCGTCAACAATCACAATTTGTCGCATCTGCCAAAGTGGGTGAGCTGGAAGGTTCAGAAAGGCGGACGCAACGTCAGATTTAAAGGTGATAATTTCCCGGTAGGGGTTGTCTTTCATGGCATTGTAAAGGACTTGGCTGAAGGTACGCATATCGTCATATTGGACTCGTGCTTCTTCCTTTGGGATGCCGTTATTCAGGCCGGATCCAGTATGGTCAGTAACTACCCTTGGTTTGGCATGTTGCCAAATGACGAACATGGGTGATACTTTCATCCCTGGTCGAAGATCAAGATTTGGGAGAGTAGTGGACCATCGTTCGAGGTTAACCTCTTTATCACGGAAGGCTCGGATAGCCTCCAAGTCAAGGTCCTCGGAAGAGTAGTTGTGAAGAAAATCCTTCTCAGCTAGATCCCATTCACCTTCGTCAAATGGCCAAAAGCCCTCACGCAGGCCTTTCATGACAGACACTACGAAAGGTTGGTTAGGATGGTCGAGAAGCAAATTTTCGAAGCGATCGATATTGAATGGGGTTCGAACTTCAATATATGGTTCAAGGTACTGCAACGTGTGTTGTATTTCATGGTTATTTCGAAGGGCTTTGGGTGGAGAAGGTAAGGGATCAGCAAACTCGGTGGCAGCGGCAGCAGGAGAGAGAGAACTGGTAGGGTGGAAATCGGACCAGGTAAATCCTCTATGAAATGCAGGGGAATCGGGATAGTCAGTAGCTTTCCTTTTCAATCCCCCTTTGCGAGCTAGCGAACGAGGTTCTCTCAAGCTCGCAGGTGGAGCACAAAGGTCACGCCTGAGTTGTTGCGTGCCGTCTACGCTTGAGTTTGCCGTGACAGTCTTCTCGGTCCTTCGCCTTGTGAGCTCCTCCACACTCACAGCAGACTCCATGCGTCCGTTGATATGGGCATTCAGAGTCGTTGCAGAAGCCGAGGTTCCAATTACGGCATATCGAGCCAGTCTTCTTGACGATCGCAGGAGAAGAAGAGGCCGGGCGCTTCCCAAGAGACTGTGATGGAGCGGCTTTAAACATCTGTGTAAGGATCGAAGGATTGAGTTGATTCCGATCATCCATCCGGAATGGGTGTTTCGCATATCGATCCCGTGCCTCAGCATCAACCAGAATTGCAACAGAGGGCGAACGAGGTGCGGCCCGAAAAAGTTCCTCAATGATCCCCGTGTAGGACTCCAGCTCAGTCTTGCGATGGGGATATAAGAGCTCAACTGCACGCTTCCAGGTTCTCGCAACTCGGATCCATTCCGCTTCAGTGGACACTGATTTCTTGGCCCGAAAGTGATCCTTCTTGACAATAGAGTAGCCGCTCGCGAAATCCTTTGGCTCATCATCGTGGTCGTATCCTCGATCCATACCCGCATACAGCTTTTCAAAGTCAACAAATTTGTCGAGGATGACATCCCGCCAGATAGAGCGCGGGACGGGATCAGGCATTGGATGCCGCTGCATGAGGTCAATGATAGCATCCGCAGCCTTCTCTGTAGAATATGTCTGGCGGAGTCTCCATGTTCGCTCGAGATGGTCATCGGTTTGGGTTGTCCTGACGTATTCCTGGAGATGCGGAGCCTCTGCAAGTACCGAAGCAGGGATGGCCGGAGGTTGTGACCTGGCTGCCTCGAAGATTTTAGCGAGATCGCCGAGGGAAACAGATGGCAGAGGAACGCCGGCATCTCTTTCAGGATCGGATTCGGAAACCCTCTGCAAGAGTTGAGCCCAAGCAACAGCATCGGCAACCCTTCCAGGCGTGTCCGAAGGCTCGTCCCGTTCAGGAGGGTTCCCTTGGATTCCTTCAGGACGTTGTATCATGCCCCCACGTTGCAGCTGCTCCTGCAATTGATCGACATAATCTTTCGCCTCCTCAACAGTCACACCTGCATCCTGGAGTTGTAAAAGGAAAGTTGATGGGCTGAGCTTCCTATTTCCGGCCTCGCTAAGGAGTGTCCTGAATGACGCTGCTCGGGATCGAGTCGTTTCCAAGACTTGGTCACTCCTTGGTGCATCTGAGCCGGTTGATTGAGTTGTCGAAAAGGAGGTTGGTAAGGCATCACTAGAAGCCATCAAGTAAAGATGGCGAGGAACGAGCAAGTGGAGACGAAAAAATTAGTACCCGAACGATGATAAACAGACTTGTGGCAGTTTAAAGTATTAGATGACGGGCTGAATGGGAGTGTGAGGTTTGGTGGAGAATGCAAGTCTCCGTACGACGTACCTGTGCCGCTGTGGTGGATGTCAACGAAGAAGAGAGAGCGGCACGGGGGGGTGTCTCACCTTCGACATGTTTCCTGTCTCGGCTCGATCTCCGCTGGAAATACCCAGCACCGAGCCGAAAACTGCCAACAGGGAGTTGGTGAAGCGAGAGGATGTAACTCTGAGGGTGTGCAGAGGCATCGAAAAACGCTCGACACCCTTGGAACTCGCGTTTGCCTCAAAGTCTAGGTGATCGGGACAGCCACACATCCTCGAGGCAATACCGTGACGTGGAAGTGTCGTGTGCTAAACGTGAGCAACACGTGACCGGGCCGAATGGTTCCCGTTGCAAATAAGTCGCGCGAGTATGAATTTGTAAGTCGCAACTCACACCAATCTTTGTCGGGCACAAAACGCAAACTCAATAGTTTTGGTCAAAGCTTAAAAAATATCTCGCAGCATCAAATTTAAAAATTGTGTTGTGGTAAGTTAAAAATGTCGGGGCACTTTATTTTTGTGCACTTTGAACAGCATAGGTGCTCGGAAGCTGCCTCCAGCGTAACATGGGGGGATTAGGGAGAGGCTTGGATTCGTGGACAGAGATGGGATGTTGAGCTTGCCCGTGGGCGTGAAGACGACCCTGGAGACTCCACGGCCGAGGGATGGCGATATAGTGAGCACTTCAGTCAAACATGGCCACCCTCTCACAATCGTAAATCAAGGACCCATGTTCTAATTCCAATATCACGGGGTATATGGATATATCGCCCGGGGCAAGGCGGGGATGGGATGTTTCCGTAGGCGCAAAGATGGTACTAGATAGGCAGGGCGGGCGGGATGGAGGAGTGGTGGTCATGGACAAGAACACACGTCCCAATCCCCATATCGGGGCCTTTACAACAATCGTACTTAGGCACATCGTTTCTCCATCATGCCTTGCAACCAATCGCAGCTCCCTTTCTTCCTTGTGCCCAACGCCACCGAAAAGAAATACATCTCTTCATCTACAACCTCGATGTGTCGAGGATCCTGGCCCTCGCGCTAACATTATATCCTCTAATTCTG
>QFEU01001284.1:0-10266 GCA_003316345.1 Tricholoma terreum | reverse complement strand
GTCAGTTGAGGAAGTTGGTGGGATGTATTATCCTCCCAGCTCCTCCAGTCCACCTTTCAATCTAGAAAGGATTTGCTCGGTGTTACCACCTGTGTACCCATTCACCATATGGTACATTGTTATCCCCAGGCCTATCTCTGGTACCCTCATGTACAGGCTAGGAGATGGATGATGACAGTGGACGATGTGCTGGATCCAGGGATTCTACCACATCATTCCGCTCCTCTACCATCCCTCTGACAGTGATCGACCGACTTCTGTCAATGGAGAACGATGAAGGATGTTGAGTACAAGGAGTTACACTTCCTTTATCAAGTGTGGACTGAGTGAGGATAAAATCCTCACATTACTGGCTATGCTGTTGGAGGTGATAACCTTCCAACTTACACCCTGGGCATTTGATGCCCTCCCAATACCCCTTTCTTATATCCTACTTATTTCTTATTCTTGTTTGATATTTTCAGATTGCTGGGTAGCAATCTCAAGAGGGGATGTGTAACAGATTATTGATATCTCGGAGTGGTGCCCCCACTCCCATATAGGTCCGATGTTTGCTTATGTAATGTAGCCGTACATTCCTTGTCATTTACACTACATAGTTGCCTATAGATTTGGGTCATACTCTGTTGGTGTGCGACGAGATGGTACTAGGCTCTCAGTAAAGGACTAAACCTTTACATGGAGGCATGGGCCCGGTACATTCTTTACCACAGCCGTCCCGGATGTCCTAACCCCTTCGTTGGGATGGCATTCAACTATGCCCTCCACTTACACTACCGCAGTGTGTTCGGCCACTTGCTGAACCGGGCCCTTGCACCTGCCGCACCCATCACACGAGCAGTGTTCACACATCATTTCACGTGCCTCGTCGCCGTGCCCCGTCGCTACCATGATATTGTGGGTGAGTGGGTCCAGAACTCAGGACAGTCATCCGACTTCCCTGACCCATGGACCACTATCTCCCTGACACGGATGGACTGGGACACCCGCGAGGCCCACGACATGACCATGGAGGACGTCGCTCAGCTCCTAATATCTAACCAAATCCCCGTGTCATGGATCGATCATGCCTACACTTATGGCCTGCATTACCTCAACCACCACATGAATGGGTCGACGGCGGCTCATGACTTATACGAAGCAGTGGACGAACTCCGTATCGTCAACCTGAGTGTATGGGGGGTACCATCGGCTATCACGGAATGGGATGGATGGCGTATACCAACCACTGAGGATATCGAGCGGACCCGCTACATCATGATGGGTGAAGAGCGTCGAGGGATCTACTGCACTGATGACAGCTATGATTGGATCCAAGTAGGAGAAGACCCACACATGGACCGGCTCCGAACTCGTCGTGGGCCAACCGACCCTCATGTGCATCGGAGCCCCTCTCCTCCTGTAGCTGGGCCCTCCAATCAAGCTACCCTGGTAACTGACGAACCCATGGCTGGTCTCGATGATGGGCAACCGGGCGACGAGGGTACTGGGCCTGAGGTTTAGAGGGGATACGGTTGTAACAGATTATTGATATCTCGGAGTGGTGCCCCTACTCCCATATAGGTCCGATGTTTGCTTATGTAATGTAGCCGTACATTCCTTGTCATTTACACTACATAGTTGCCTATAGATTTGGGTCATACTCTGTTGGTGTGCGACGAGGTGGTACTAGGCTCTCAGTAAAGGACTAAACCTTTACACTTTTTTGAGTAAGCCCAGCTATACCAGCTATACCAGCTATACCAACAACTCCACTTGTCACTTTGCTCTCTACCCTGCTCTCCTCTCTCCTCTCTCCTCTCTCTCTCCCTGCTCTGGTCTCTTCTCTCCCTATCTTCCTATAGCCTGGGATTCCCAGCTATAGCCCTTTTCCCACATCCTCCCTTCCTCCTCATCACTCAGCAGTCAACCTTGCTCTGGTCCCCTGCTCTCTCCTGGACCTCCTCTGGCTCTAAGACTCACATATACCCTTCCTGAGAGTGTTCTATACCCTCTCTCTCTGAGCTAGGGCCTATTCCTGGCCACAGTATCACTACCAGCTCATCAGTCAGCAGTTCTCATTGCTGTCTGTCCATAGCTGTCCCACTGCTTCAAGAGAGCTCTCTGAGCTATCTTCTAGCCTTCCCTCTCCTCTATAAACCTCTGGAAAGGCCCCTTGACATCCCTAAAGCTGCCCTGTGACTTCCAGCTCATCACTTTGTCATCCTTTGCCTCAATCCTTTCCTACCACCTTCCTTGGTCTCAGGACAAGCTATACTGAGCCCTAGGACCCCTCCTCACACTTCTATACCCTCCTGGAGTGATCCTACAGCTGCCAGCTCACTGTACCCCTGCCAGCTCATCACCTCCTGGACTTGTCTATTACAGTTCTAAGGCAAAGATAGCTATTCCCCTAGCTATCTACAGTCTATCCCAGTCTCCTATGCCCTCTAGAACCTCTCTTTTATCTGTAGGAGGATTCTCTAGTCCTCCTTTCCCCAGTACATACCTTGGTGAGGGAGATATCATCCCTCATGTCATGGACACTCAGAAGGGGTCATACAACCCTTCTAAACCTCCTACTAGGTCCTCTAGAACCTACTCTGTACCTGTAGAAGGACCTATTGGTCCTCCATATTACAATACATGTCATTCTGAGGGAGATATCATCCCTCTTGCACCTGTGACTCAGAAGGGAATAGATAGCTCTTCTACACATCCTATAAGCTATTGTAAGGTTATAGATACCCCTCAGAGCGTTGCAACAGCTCTAGGACATGTAAGAACCCCACGAAAACTCGACGCGATGATGCTACGTCATCAGGTGTCACATTTAATCTCGGATCAACTACGTTAGAGAGCCAATCTCTACCTACTGAAGTTATGAATGCCGAAATTAAGTACCGAAGCATGAGAAACGAAGCTTCTCAAATGCTCGGTCATATTACTTGTGAACAGCAACGAGAATCTTTAAAGACTGAAGCCCAACGAGCCATGAACGTAACTCGTGTTTCTACAGGACCGAATGATCGAGTATGGAAGCTCATATATTATAGTTTACTGCTCGTCATAATCGACGAATATAAGGAGAAGGAGATGTCGACTCTCCTTCAATCTGCTCACAAGCCATCAAAGTCATTAAAGGTCGAGGGAGATATTCCTCGACAAGCTCATAAACCCAAGACTGTAGCCAGTCTAACTTTGGCTACAGAACAATCTAATTCGACGGACGCAGAACACACTAATCGAAGGATTGATCCTTGAAAAGGGCCCCTATTGCTCGAAGAACAAGAGTCGAGCATTTGGGTACAGTACAGTGTAACGCGCGAGACTCGAAAGTCCCAACTTCAAGATCATGCTCATGCGAAAGCATTGACATTCTTGAAACAGAACATGGGCAATCTGAATCCGTCACAGGGGGAGATTACCCCTGTGTATTTAACCATGCTCCGTAAGGCTGCAAAGTCCTATCGCGATGAGAAATACGAGAGGAGGAGCTCCTCCTGTAAAGATGTCGCAAGTTCAACATCTTCCTCAGCAGACGAAAAGCAACATGAGCTATTGAACGAGAACCGTGATTCGAAGGAGGAAACGCTTCCCCCTTCTCCTGGACTTGAAACTGCTATTTGCGAAAGGGAAACTCCCTTTCACCGGAACCTTAGCACGATTATTGTCCACCCTCAGAAACCAGATAATATGGTCTCAAGTGGGCGGAATCATGTCATCGAACCCATTAAGTGTTCGAATGTTGAGATTCGTCGGAACCAGATAACTGAAGGGAATTTCACCCCCTTCATGTCTATCCATTCAAGATCCCTGCGACGCAGTATGAACAATTCTGCACTGATCAGTTGTAGAACTGATACAAGCCTCGAGTGGAGGAGGAGACCCTCCCCTCCATCTCTGGTGATTGAGAATGTCATTTGCGAGAGAGAAGCTCCCTCTCGCCCAGATATGTCTTCTTTTACTACCTCAGGCCGTGCAGGTGGTGACTGGTATCAGCCTGTGCCACCATCTGCAGAACGAGAGGAGGTATCCAAGTCCTCTCGTATCAAGTGTCTGCCTGTGAAATACCTTGCAGGACTATCTGATCCACTTGAGAACCCACAAGACCATTCAAACGAGAGTGACCCCACTCTCGTTCACAAACCTGAAAGCTCACCTGAGCCTCAGGTAATTTATGAGGCCCCCAAAGCCTCGAGTGATGACAGTACATGTCGAGACACCACAGAACGAGAGGAGGCACCCGAATCCTCTCGTATCAAGCGTCTGCCTGCAGTAGACCTTGTAGTACCATCTGATCCTTCCGAGGATCGACAAGGACCCTCAGACAAGAGTGACCCCACTCTCGTTCACAAACCTGAAAGCTCACCTGAGCCTCAGGTAATTTACGAGGCCCCCCAAGCCTCAAGCGATGACAGTACATGTCAAGATACCACAGAACGAGAGGAGATACCGGAACCCTCTCGTAACAAGTGTCTGCCTGCGGTAGACCTTGTAGTACCATCTGATCCAATCAGGGATCATCGAAACCTTCCTAACAAGAGTGGCTCTACTCTCGTTCAGGAAACTGTAAGCTCGCCTGAGCTTCAAAAACCTAATGAGGCTCTGCGAGTCTTGGATGAAGCTAATCGAAGATTCGACCAGCTATGTATTTATGTTGGCGAGGTATCCCATGACCTCACCTTACTAGAAATGGATGAGGTAGATTTCATCCGTAAAGGAAAACGAAGTCGACCTCCAGATTTCAACAGTAGATTGATCGAGAACAACAAATATTGTTGTCCTGCGGCATTGGATCCAAGTTCAAGTCTATGTACGTGCACTGGTGCATGGACAACTGACGAGGATCCTCGAACCTCATATCAAGACATGGCACGTCAGGTTACGTGCCAATTATCGAAAAATAAAATGTTCGCAGTGGACCAAATATTCGGTCAACTGTATGTTCACATCAGCGAGGTGTTCCCGAACCCCGCAATCCAAGTACAGGATGGATTGAAATTCATCCGGAAAGGGAAACGGGGTCGACCTCCAGATGTCGAGGTCACACATAATCAAGCAATCAAAGGGTTGATAAACCTTTGAGAAAAATATGCTCAAGGAGCATGTAGCAGGGTTGTGAAGTTATAGAAGGATTGCCTTCTATGAAAATTACTGTTCGAGTTGTCGAACAGAACACTTTAAAATTTTTTTTATAATAAGTGTTACTTGCAATGTGGCGAGGAGCTGGAAATCCTCACCACTACTCCCCAAGAAGTATACCTTGCTGTGGTGCAAGGCAGAAGGGGCAGACCCCCCCCAGGGGTATGAGAGGGATGCAAGGTACAATAAACCTTGCAGTCGCCAAACATGGGAGAAATTACCCATGAAACCAATGAGTGAAGATAACCACTCATATCATGTTACGAACCACCCCAGACTGGTAGAGCATCGAGGGACGTTATCCCTCGATGATAAGTATCAGTTGATGCCACGTAATGTGTGCATCATCCCATTTAGAAGAAACAGGATGTCGGAGGAATGGATCTCCTCGACAACAGTCCCTGAAATCGAACAGGTGGACATCCACCCACCATATGGCCACACCGCTATCGTGTGGTATTGATATGGTCTCTTGGACCTGCCAGGAGGTGACGGATATGCATCGTCACATCCTAAGGCTACAGAACATCGAGGGAGGTTACCCCTTGATGATGAACATTAGTTGATGCTGCGTAACATGTGCATCATCTCGATTAGGTGATTTAACAGATCACATACCTTTGTGTTGAGGCAAAGGAATGGATGGAAACTTTTGCATCCATCTGCAACCAGGGGAGTGTCGAGGAATATGTTCCTCGATGACGAAATCCTGTGCCAAGGGGAGATGCTCCCCTAGCTTGAAAGGTGGGCATTTGCCTGCCACCCAGCAGTCACGGTCGCTGCCTAGCATTGAGGCGGCCCTGTAGACGTGCCGCTTGCAAGGAGGCAAGGGACATGCTATGCCGTGTCCCAAACCTACGGGACATCGAGGGACACAACCCCTCGATGGTAAACGTCAGTCGATGCTGCGTAATGCGAGCATCGTTATCTCGAAGTGATTTAAAAGGATCACTCACATATCTACCCTTTCTGAAGGGTAGATGGACGTTTTCACGTCCATTTGGAACCAGAGGAGCATCGAGGAAATATGTTCCTCAACAATGAATTTCTACGCAAGGGGAAGAGGCTCCCCTAGCTCGAAAGGCGGGCATTCGCCTGCCACCCAGCTGCTACCTTGCTGTCTAGCGTCGAGGTGGCCTGGTAGACTTGTGAGGGACACATTTCTGTAGACCGTAGATGCGCCTACTGCAGGCACGTGATACATGTGAGACCAAGGACTCAGAGTCCCTCGGTATCCAACAGTGGATGTAACAGATCAACTACTTACTTCAAGAATTGGATAGTAGCAAATGGGTACCATTTGCCACTAGCCCTCATCCTACTTCCATAGACACATTGGGTGTCTACCTTAGAACGAAGTGACTCCGGCAAATGGATATGGGGCACCGCCTCACTTCATGTGACAGTCGGTGTTCAAATTTATTTTTAATATCCGACTTAAAGGTGCACGGTGGGAAGCGAATTATCATCCCACTTTACCACCATCCACCACCATGTCAGAATCACACCCTGACTCATCCCTATCATTGTCTATGATATTGGTGATCATCGTTATGATGATCTTCCTCCTACTGATGATGTCCACTGTGGGCATAACCGTCTGGGCAATGAGAGACTCATTGCCTCAGCAACCAGATGATGTGATATCATCATCTCCACTTCAGTTTGCTCATTCGGAGGTCTCTGAATGGTCAGAAGAGGAGCTCAGGGAGATATCACCTGAGAGTCGCTCCTCTAACGCTTGATTATACCTGCAGACTATAAGTGTTGTCTGCTACATGTATATAACTGTATATCAATCTGTTTATACAGTATTCGGACCTTGGTCAGTTGAGGAAGTTGGTGGGAAGTATTATCCCCCCAGCTCCTCCAGTCCATCTTTCAATCTAGAAAGGATTTGCTCAGTGTTACCACCTGTGTACCCATTCACCATATGGTACATCATTATCCCTAGGCCTATCTCTGGTACCCTCATGTACAGGCTAGGAGATGGATGATGACAGTGGATGATGTGCTGGATCCAGGGATTCTACCACATCATTCTGCTCCTCTACCATCCCTCCGACAGTGGTCGACCGACTTCTGTCAATGGAGAATGATGAAGGATGTTGAGTACAAGGAGTTACACTTCCTTTCTCAAGTGTGGACTGAGTGAGAATAAAATTCTCACATTACTGGCTATGCTGTTGGAGGTGATAACCGTCCAACTTACACCCTGGGCATTTGATGCCCTCCCAATACCCCTTTCTTATATCTTACTTATTTCTTATTCTTGTTTGATATTTTCAGATTGCTGGGTAGCAATCTCAAGAGGGGATGTGTAACAGATTATTGATATCTCGGAGTGGTGCCCCCACTCCCATATAGGTCCGATGTTTGCTTATGTAATGTAGCCGTACATTCCTTGTCATTTACACTACATAGTTGCCTATAGATTTGGGTCATACTCTGTTGGTGTGCAACAAGGTGGTACTAGGCTCTCAGTAAAGGACTAAACCTTTACAACGGTCTTGGGTGTTCCGAATTGCAGGTTCTGTCCTGTCACGCTGATTTTCATACGGACTATTATCTCGTCATACATTCATTTTGTTCTTTTCTTTAATCTAGATTGGTACAGCAATCTCAATAGGGGGTAATGTAAGAGGCCCTGTATATACTTGTTTACATCCATGGACTATTACCTTTTTCGGATATCATTAGAAGGGTAACTACTTTCCACTGTCACTACGAACATCTAGCAATTCCAACATAGGTCAAGCTCTGGTGTCCTGTGACTAGGATAGCCCCCAGTAAAGGATTACCACCTTTACAGCCTGTTTTGTGTGCAATGTGGCTCCTTTGCAGTCTCGGGTGTCGTTCTCCAGTGTGGTGGCAGGTGCGGGTGTCGGGGCTGTGGGTGTTGATGAAGTGGCGGTGGTGGTAGAGTGATGAGGGTGTCATCGAGGTGAGTAGATGTGGAAGGCTGCTGGGTTAGGCAGCCTCACTAAGTCGGACAGGTAAGACAGGACCAAGTTATCTTCGTTGCAGAGAAGTGGGGATAAGTAAAGTACAGGGAGAGATAATATATAACTATACCTTCATTGCAGAGAAGTGGGGATAAGGCAACGAAGGAGAAAAAAGATGTAATATATACGAGCCATGCTCCATGTGAGGTAATGTCCGCATCAGGTCTAGCATACATAAATGGAAGGTCGCATCAGATGTGGGCAATTAAGGAAGGGCACGCATCAATCAAGTTCTCGTTCAGGAGTTGTGACACTAATGTTCATTGAGGTGCCACGGCGTTTGCTACAACGCCGGTGGCTGTGCTCGGCGCCGAGGGTGTGGCTATGCTCAACACCGAGGGTGTGTTGGTGCCGAGGATGTGTGTGTTCATGGCATGGGGTGTTGCAGCAGCCTGTTAATAGTTGAAACGGGCTTTCGGTTAGTGTTCATTGTAGCGATGTTTGCTACAGCTCCGGTGGCTGTGCTCAGCGGTGGTGGTTGTCTCGGCGCCGAGAGCGTATCGACGCCGAGGGTGTGTGGCTGTGCTGTCGGTGTGGGGTGTTGCAGTAGCCTTGAAACAGTGAGTGTTTGTTGCAGGAGTGAATGTATCATTATGTGTGTTGGTGTTCGTGAAAACGCCGGTGGCTGTGCTCGGCGTTTGTGGGTGTCTCGGCGCCGAAGGTGTGTGGCTGTGTCGGCGCCGAGGGTGTGTGCTGGTCATGGCACCGGGGAATGTGTGATGGTGCTGGGAGTGTCTTGGTGTTCGTGATGTTGTCGTAAGTCTGTAGGGGCAGGCTTACACCCCTCCCCACTTGAAAAAATCTTCCCATCTGTCAAGGGCGTCCGTCTCAGCCATTTCTGAACCAGGACGCCACTCATCATGTTCCTTCCCATATCCATCATAGCGGACAAGGTACTGAACTCCTCGCCCACGCCTTCGGGCATCTACAATTTTGTCGATGTACACTCCTCGGCACCATCTTCAGTGACAATTGGCCGTGGTCGGGTTGGTTCACGTTCGGGGAAGAGGAGGGGGTCATTCGGGATGTATCGTTTTAACAGACGGGCATGGAATCCGGGGAAGGAGTTTGGGTTGTTGGGGAGTTTGAGGGTGTATTCGGAGCGTTCGGGGAAGGCATGGGTGATGGTGTAGGGGCCGTCATTTCGAGGCATAAATTTTGCAACACGTGTTTTGCCTTTGCGTTTGTAGTTTCGGCGTCAGTTCTCGGTGGAGAGCATTACGAGGTCGCCGACCACATAGACATCTTCCGGTGCACGGTGTTCATTGGCATGGTAGGCCTGGCAAATCTTTGCGGCAAGGAGATTGTCCTGGGCCTCCTGGACATCAAGTGCTACACGTGTAATGATATCATGTGCATTGGTCTGTTCGTCGGAGGCATTTGCAGGGAGGGGTGCAATTGGAGGGATGATTCGGGGTGATCTTCCAGTCTTGAGTTGGAAGCCGGAGAACCCTGTGGATGCATTGACAGTGTTCATGATGGCAAAACGTACACAGGGGAGTTTGGCCAGCCATCCTTTCTGGTTGTTGTCAACATGGTATCGAATGGCTTGGTTCACAGTCTTGTTTGTTCATTCACTGCTGCCATCTGTTTCAGGGTGGTAGGAGGTTGACATCTTCAGTTTGACTCCGGTGAGTTTGTGGAGTGCCGTCCAGAGTTCGGCAGTGAAGAGGGCATCTCGGTCAGAAACGAGGTGGAGCATCAAGCCGTTCTCGCAGTACCATTCATCAAAAACCACCACAGCAATTTGAGCTGCAGTGTATTTGGAGTGTGTACCGGCAATGCGAATGTCAGCACCGAGGAGGTCAGTCATGGTCAGGATGGTGTCTTTCCCATGCTCCTCGGGGAGTGGGCCTATGAAATCCAGGGCAACAGTGTCGAAGCGGTTGTCAGGGACAGGCAGGGGATGTAGAGGGCCAGTAGGTTTGGATGTGCGGTTTTTGTTTCGTTGGCACTCGGTGCATGAGGGGATGTATGCTTTCTCCAAGTCCCGTCGCATGTTTGGCCAGTAGTAGGAGCCTCGGAGAGATTCATAACTTTTGTCAAAGCCGAAATGACCCAAGGTGTCGTGCGTGAGGTGGTAGAGTAGTTCACGGACCTTCAGATCCTGTGGGATCACAAGTCGGCGGCCAACATA
>QFEU01001282.1:0-28848 GCA_003316345.1 Tricholoma terreum | reverse complement strand
CATGTGACAAGACAGTCAGAATCTGGGATGCAGAGATTGGAAAGCAGGTTGGGGAGCCACTTGTGGGCCATGATGGCCTAGTTGAATCTGTTGTTTTCTCACCAGATGGCACCAGGATTGTGTCTACATCATATGACAAGATGGTCAGAATTTGGGATGCAGAGGGTCATGATGACTCAGTTGCATCTGTTATCTCACCAGGTGGCACCAGTATTCTGTCTGGTTCTGATGATCAGATTGTTGGGCTGTGGAAGATATATGTCTCAAGCAAATGGAAACTAGCTTCTGATGGCTGGTTAATAGATACTTTGTCTGGCCATCAACTTGTATGGCTCCCTGTTTATATGTGTCATCCTTTTTTTTTCCCAAACAATAAGGTGATTATTGGTAAATTTGGCTATACAAAACTTTCTTTCAAAAACTGTCTACTTGGAAGAAATTGGGTCAAGTGTTACAACCCCCTACCAATGCACAATAAATCATGAGTTGTATTTTGTTTTGTGTGTAGTAGTATTTTAGCAGTTCTATACTTACAAACAATGGAATCTTTTGGCAAAACAAAATGAGACTCCCATTTTCACCTAAGTCACCCCCAACCCTTTACTCTTAGTACACTGTCAGCCTGGTGTGGTATGGATCTCAGCCATTTAAGGAATACACAGGAAATTTCTAATCTAAGTGGCTGAATTTGAGGTGGATGAACTTGGGATGAGTTTTCATACCACAAATTTCAAACCTGAAATGGATGAAAGTTATTTATAATTTAGTACATGTCTTTCATGAACTGGGGGTGAAATTTCTTTCCACAAATAAATGAATTGTAGGGGTGTTTTTAATTGCAGAACAGGAAATGGATTTCATGCAGAAGGCAGGAGGGTGCCTGTATATATTCTTCTGATATTTAGAGGGTGAATTATATGTGAAGCTTTCTTACTCTGAAAAAATGGAAAAACTCTCAAGGCATTCACCAGTAGTGTTTAAAAGTCTGGTATGGTCTGGTTTTTTTATGTCTAAAGAAGGCAACCACAACTGCAACTGGTCCAAGTAATTTCCAAATATGGAAAAAACCAGACTGGACTGATACAGACCAGACATTTGTGGTCTTTTGCATTCTGGGACTGTTCCAGGCTGGTTGCAACCAAATTTTAGTTGCAACTGGTTAATTCATATACCAGCTCCAAAACAAAACCAACTTGGGGAAATTAGTTGAGAACTGACTGAGTTATGCTCAAAACAATTTGGCAAGGTTTGCAACATGTTAAAATGTCTGTGAAACTTTGTTTTTATCATAACTCAGTCAATTCTCAACCAATTTCCTTCATTGTTAGATTGGTTTATAGCTATGAAATAGACCTATTGACTACAATCAATTGTTTAGTCTACAACTGGTGCAATGGGCCTTTTACTGATTGCTCTTAATGAATGATCTTCATTCAACTGCAACTGCAACTAATCAAGACTTAGGGTAACTGGACCAAAGGTCTGGTCCATACTGGTCTATTTTTTGGCCTGGTTCAGTCCAGTTGCCAGTCCATATGGCCAGACTTTTAAATGCTAATCACCAGACTTTTCATACTTTGAGAAGATGATTAAGAGGGTTTTTTCAACACTAGAGCTCATAGGGAGGTTGATGGACAATTTCCTCAGGCAAGAGAATTGAACCTGCACCTCCTTCACTTTATGGATGAGAACCACAGATTAAGCAAACTGGTGGCTGAGCATGATGGCAAAACAGGGATTAATGAGGTGGTGTAGATGTGGTGCAAAACCAGGTTGGGAAGAAGGAAAACAGGACCAAAAACACTAAATATATACTAAACTGCATTTTCTTCACTCTACAGGTGGGAGCTGCAGACAAGAAAACTAGTGGCTAAGCATGATAGCAAAACAAAAGTAATCGGTTGGCATTGGCATGGTGCAAAACCAGATTAGAAAGGAGAAAAACAGGACCAAAAACATTGTAAAACATAGGCTAAACAAAATATTAATATGAAGATTGAAGAACAAATTTTGTGTAAGCCACCTTCACAAATGCATTACTAAAAGATAAAAAATAAAAAATATGATACATACTGAGAAAACAATATGGAATTAGGTCCACCAAAATGTGTACCTGTGCTATACAAGAATTCTGTTTGCCAAAATGTCATGTCAACTGACTGGAGCTGAACAAGACCATGCTTTAGCCACTTGGCCAGGAGTGCAAGATTTGGAGGGCAGTGCTCTTGAGGACCGACTCTCTCATACAGTTTAAGATGGTTAAGCAGGAAGGTGACTAACATGCTTAGCATGGAGAATTTGAGGGAGAAAGTTTTTCTAAGTCCAAAATTGGGGACGATACCAAGTAATAATGAATAAAGTGTGCCTGGGTGGGCATTCACCATGTAATAGAAGAAAATGAGATCAAGAGATCATGCCAAAATGGCTATGGTATGGCATGTATGGTTGAGGCCAAAGGACTGGATCATTTTTGCCATAGCAAGAGTCAGCACTTGATGTTGGTTGCTGAGTGGAGGTGCAAAGATACATTGTCAGTTGGCTGATGTGATGAAGTACTCACCATATTATGGCCCCAACCTTTCCATCAAGAAGTCCAATTGCAGCTATGGAACTGAGGTCATATAGTTACTAATATTTGTTTTAAGTGTCCAAGTGTTGTTAGAACTTAATATGTAGAATGGGCTAGCCTTATCATTTGTGGATATGGTGGTTGTATTTGTTTCAATTCTTGCTCCTAACAATGGGTGATACAGCAGTGGTAGAAGACTATAAACAGGCTTAGGTTTGTCAGAGACTTAAAGCAGAAGCAGATGACTATAGCATTAACTGTGAATACAGCAACAGTTGTAGAGGCCTATAAATGGGCTTAGGTCTGTCAGAGACTTCAGCAGAAGCAGAAGATGATGACCTAGTTTACATCACTTGGGGCTGTACTGAAGTCAGAAGACAGTAATTATGATTTGCTGAACAAGCTTCCTATCTTAGGTAAGGTACATATGAGCAGATATTCTAGCAGTTCTATGCTAGAGGCTCTGGGGGTGCAGTGAATAAGGTGAGTTGATTCTTGATGTGGTGACCAGGGCTTTGGAGAAGAACTTGCTGTTAAAGTCTTGGAGGGTAAGAAAGAACTTGTATTCTAGAGGGAAAATCTCCTTTTATGCTGTAAGAACAATGGACTACTAGATAAAGAAATTTCATCCTAATAAGTAAATCTGCAAGCCTGACTCATCAAAGTCTGAGTTGTTGGAATCTCAAAGAACAGTATGAAACATGTAAGAATAATGTGGATCCTGACTCACTGGACTATGCTTGATAGAACAATGTGGAATATGTAAGAACAATGTAGATCCTGACTCACTAAACTATGGATCACTTGGAACACTAGTATCTAGCACTATCTTGCAAAACAAACATTTACTAGACACCATACTGTATGCAAACTGGGGTCTGCATTAGAAGGTCATTTTGCAAATATTGTTCTGATTTAGATGCACTATTTGCAAAATATCATTCTGATTTGAGATGCTGGTTTGCAAACAGCTTTGGTATCATAAGAGCAACCATTACAATGCTATATGTAGATTCTATATCACATACCACAATGGTCAATGACTAACATTTCTTCCTTTTTGGAATTGATTTTGGTAGTTCTAAATATAGAAATGAGCATGATCTGGTTCTATAAATGCTTGCTTCCAACATTGCCATCAATGTTGCTATCCTTTCTGCATGCTGAGAATGACCATATGAATGATTACTGTTCATGACAGCCATGAAACTATTACCTTATTGAATTATTGTGAGATGGCATGATCATTCTGATGGGCAATCCAACTACTTCTGACATTGTCATCAATATTGCCATGCCAGAATGTGCTTATCACTGGGCATGATGAGCACATTGTTCCACTCATCCTGAACCTCATCCCTCCACTTTTTTGGTAGATAACATTCATGTATATATATAGTGTGTTGATAAACCAGTTGTTCTTGCTTTTACACCTATATGCAGGCTGTAGAAAGCATGCTTCGTTGATATGGGGAGGAGCAGGGGTCTCTTCCCTTGATTGGGGGGCTCTACTATATGCAAAAAGCTAAATTATCATATATATGGTTATATACATGACTGCTATGAATAGAGGTGTGAAAATGAACAGAATTGACAGGATGAGGAGAGTGGGGACTGTCTACTGAACTTGTAGATCCTCTACAGCAATGGGAGGATATATAGATGAGTACTGGTATATACTAATATACTAAGTAGTAGAGAATGAGATTTGGAGAACTGGGAAGCATGGATTGGGTGTCAATATAAGTATATGGGAAAGGAGAGGGGTTGTCACTTACCTGCATTTCTGGTTCTTCCTCTTCTCAAATATGCATGTCAAAAGCACATAATAGACATAATACACAATATGAGAACCCCTTCAAAGCTCTGTGGCAGTCAGAGTAGACAGAAAAGAGCATAAGGGGTCAGAAGGAGATATGCTTACTCTGTGAGATCCATGGCATTAAAATGTTTGCTTTCTTGAATTTCTAGACCTAATAGTAAAGTAGAATAAAGGTTAGTATAGGTTATGGCATAGGTCTTCCATCAACAGATTCAAGAATGACTCATGATGTAGCACACACTTCATCTATCATTAAAAGCTCACCTAAATAGTTTATTTTCACCAAGAAATGGGCTAGATACAATGCTCATAGTTAATACTTTATCTTAGAAGGCAGAAGCTTGCTATACTCACCTAATTTCTCTAGACCAGCTGTTGAGGGTTATTGATAACAGTACAAGGAGTATACTGAGAGACTCTAGTTGCAAGGTAGCCTGTTCAGATAAGAGCAGAGGTTGTGGTATGTACCAGAAAGCAAACTGAACCAGGTGTTCCACAAAAGGCAAAATTTCAAGAATAGCTCAACAGCAACACAATGTGCTGTTAATTGGAGAACTGGAGTGGATAGAGGTACATGACCTCCATAGAATGCAAAAGAAACAAGAGAAATCCATGGAGAATTGGACACATGTAACAGTGTACAGTGAACCTGATCCCTCAAGTGCATATGTCCCTGTTCTATAGAGAAGTGGAGGCTACACAAGCATAGAGACAGTGGTTAAAGCAGAAAGACTAAGGATCACATAAGTAAACCTTGTGACCTATAGGGGGGAGTGAAGGTCACCCACCCCAGGTCAATCTGTTACAACACAGAATGCTTGGGAGGGTACTGATGGTTGGTGTGAACCTGTGGGAGTGTGTGACATCCATCATCAGATGGATCTGAAATGTGTCACAAATGTGTGATCAACTGGCTTGAAACTCACTGTTTTGCATATATCTCATTCATGACCACACCCATCCCCCACCCATTTCCAAAGCTGTCCCATTATTTGGATTGGCTGGACAGCTATATACTGTGGACCTTGCAGTGCCTGTTTTTCATTTGTTTAGTTTGGGAAACCCAGATTTCATAATATATATGGCTGAATTAAGGGTGGATGAATTTGGGATGACTTTCCAGTTGCAATGTTCCAAACACTTAAGATATGAATTTCATATACAGTATATTTCTACTTTTTATGCCAAGTTGGTGTGGTGGAATAACATACCATGAGTGGCTGAAATATTTGGGATGTTTTTTCACCTTTGACAATGATAGGAATTTCATACAGTTGGTCTAGGATTGCAGGGGATGATTTTTATCAAATTTTCATCTAAGATGATGGGAATCTTTCATCTTTGTTAGAATTGTTTTTTTTGCAAGTCATTTTGGCCTGCCCTCAACCCATCATATGACATGTGTTCAACAATGGAACACCTCACAGTTAATCAACCTCACAGCTTCACAACTCTGCCTCCCTTCCTCTCCTTTTCACCTCACCACCACCACTGCATACACACCCACCACTGCCACTTTCATGCCCTCTCTGCCATCACCACCACCTTCAAACAAGCTGATTGGACAGAATGCAGGCCCAAATGACAGAAACTGTCATTTGGGCCTTTTTTTTTGTTTTTATCAATTAATTAATAGTATTCTATTGATTTTGAGATTGTACTCCACTGGTGACAACTGGCAAAGACAAAGAACACATAATATACACCCACGGCCACCAAAACCACCTCCCAGCAGACAGAGATATGTGAGGATGTGCAAACATGTCCACCAGAATGCCCTATCTGCCTCATAGAATATCTCTGCCTGCCTCACCACTGCCAACAACAATCTGAGAGGTCCCCTGCAGTATCCAGCTTGTCCCTTCCTGTCTTCCACTCCCCTGTTCCCCAGCCCCTGCCATTGCCATGTCACAGCTGCCCATGCCAATGTCACCCTCTGAAACAGCCCCTGAAATGGTGTCCAGAGCTGCTGTTGGTACCCAGATGGCTGCTACCACCTCAGACACAGCTAGCCAGGCTGTAGTCAATGTCTGACGGTGATCCATCACCCAGGAAATGGAACTATGCAACTACATGCAAACATGTTGATCAGAATGTGACGTCTACTTGATTAAACCACTGTGCTTGCCCCACCATCATCTATGACAATCTAGGAGACTTCTAGTATGCCCCAGCTCCCTACAACTTGCTCTCCAGATCCTAGTCCCACCCAAATCACTCAGCCTGACCACCACATCACCATCAACACATCAGCTGCATCCAAGACCTGAATCTGCAAGCCCAATGAACAATGGATGACAGAGCACCCACTGCCATGCCAATGAGCAACTGCTTGTTGGGTGAATGGCAGGTGCACCAGAATCATATGACAATAACACTAAGCTCCAAAATGGTGATAGGATCCCTTGGTAGGTCAAGCTCTGAAACCACTTCAAATGATACAGAGGTGCTCCCACTTGCTCTATGAATAAACACAAATGTCTCCAATCCCACTTTTGCACCCCTGAAATGACCTTGAATGCCTTTGAATGACTTTAAACTATTTTGCACATATTCATAACACTTCAACCACATGTGTTCACCTTGTACCTACTTCATTGATCTTCAGATGCATCACCCACACTTTCCATGTGTTCCTCTACCTCACCTGACACATTCCAGAAACACGTGCACAGGGAGATTAGTGCCTTGGGAAACAATGAGGTGCTTGGCAAGATTTTGAGATATTATTACAAAGGACAGTTCTCTTCTGACATGTTTTACTCCCCTTGTTTTTGATCAGGAGGTCCCATCTTTATTTGCTTTTGATGTAGATATGTTTTACATAGCCTTATGTTCTGCCTCATGTGTCTCTATTCCTCTTTTGATACTTTCTCCTAAAGACCTATAAAAGCTTGTAATAATTACATACACTAGGAATAAATCATTTTCACCTCACACTCTAAATCTAAAACTAGCCTTAGTCCAAAGTATTGCAAAGTTGTCACAAACTTCTTCATATCTCGCTGTGCCCTCGAAACTATCCACGGCACTTGTCCTTTTCATCTTGTCTCCATTTCTTGTGTTATATATCATGTATCCAGCATATCCACCTTTGTCAAACACTGTTCAGTGTCATTTAAATGACTTTGAACTGTCTTTGAACATCTTTGTGCCCTCAAAACCAATATTGGGGTTTTGAAACCACTTTGCCCATCCTGAAACTACTTCGACCCCATTTCCAAACTTGGACCTACTATCAATGGTGTGTGTGGTAGACTGTTAGGCTATCTCACATCCTTCCTCTGACTTGTGTTATACCAAACCAACATTTTGGGTGTTTTGTTTGGGTTTCCATTTCAAGCATCATCATCTTCGGAGCCCACCATGAGGGGTTCTGAATCATTTCATTGCCAACACCATTTCGACTCTCCTGGCTTCAGCCCACAGCATCCCAAAATCTTTGTATTGAAACTTGTGAAGCCTTCAAATCTCTTGAAACATCAGAAGACATCCTAATTCCAATACCCAAAGAACAATCAACACACAGAAACCTTTTCCCCTCTTCATTGACACCTATCACACATATTTCCTGAAACCCATCCAAACAATCAACTTCATCATTCAATTTTCCATTGCCCTCCACTTCTATAACACCACCGCCCTTACCAGTTATTATTCTGACCTCTATAAATCCCCTCCCATCAATTACACAAGTTCTCATCCTGAAGCTGACATGAACCATGTCTGTCATGCCTGCATGCAGTCATTCAACCACCCCAAAATTTGATTCAACCAAGCCATGCAAACTTTGTTGATACCTTGATGAGCTCAAAATGCTCCTCAACACATGTAGTATTACCGAATCAGACAAAATGAAGAAGCACACTTGCCAATACCTCAATATTGATTCTGCCAAACTTTGGGAATCATTGCCTGAATACACAATGACCTTATCTTATAACAGCTTTATGATGGCAGTATACAAACTCTACCCAGGTTCAGAAGGTGATTGTAAATGGTCTATTGCAGAGATGGACAAACTCATTGGCAAACAGCTTTGCATTGGAGTCTTCAACATGAATGATTTAGGCATGTATTATTGATCATTCTATAACATTACTCAGTTCCTTCACACCAAAAACAGAATTTCAGATGCCAAACAAATCAGGGCTTTTGTTCCTGGCTTCCAACCAGGCTTATGGACTCAAATCACATGACATCTTAAACTCAAGTTTTCTGACCACTATCCTGATGATCCTTATGTTCTTGCAGAAATTCATGAAGCATTTTAGCAGGCTTGAATATGGCTCCTACTATTGCTCAACCATTGACATCTGTGGCACCAGCCCTGTTCGGCCACATCAAACAAGAAGACCTAAATCTTATTTTAGAATGATTCACATCAACCATTGTCACTGCCCTATCTGGTTCTAAAATGTTAGGAGCAGTCCATCTGAACAGAGGGTTTCACCAAGAGACTCCCGATAATATGATGTACATATTTTGCAGGCTTACAGGACATTTTATAGATGAATGCTTAACTTGCCAGGCATATATTAGCAAATGCAAATGTAAGAAGAACACTGAAGGAAAGGTTGTTCTTATGAATGGACAGTATACATCTTGAAATATTCCTGGTCATTTTATCAAGAAACATGTCAACAAATGGCTTCGTTGAAATCCCAAAGTTCCCATCACTACAGCCCTTCTGCACAGGATTGCTCCATCACCTGTCTTGATGCCAGCCCCTAAAGGTCTATACCACATTGCATCCCTTGTGAACAACCCTGGAAATAGGATAGCCACCCTTGAATATGAGCTATTCACACTTCGAAGTGGGAAACCCTTTGTATGACCT
Organism: Tricholoma terreum; assembly: GCA_003316345.1. NCBI lineage: Eukaryota > Fungi > Basidiomycota > Agaricomycetes > Agaricales > Tricholomataceae > Tricholoma > Tricholoma terreum. Next base: position 19,617 of record QFEU01001282.1, on the reverse strand, counting down.
GGAACAAGTCAGCCTCCTGAGGTCCATCCCAACCACATGTACCATTGGTTGCTCCTGCTGACCCACTACTGAACCCCTCACAACCAGTTTTATCTACCATTACCAATCGCTTGCCTTCGGCAGATATCCCGACTTTGACACCATTGACCACACCTTCCCTGATGCCTAAATCTACCCCCCAACCCCCCATATATCCATTTGCAGGCATGAAAGAGAATTTGTACCTCCCCACTCATGAATGAAACTTTGCAGGACCTTCAAAAAGAAAAGAATCCGAAGGTCCATCATATCATAATCAGGCCCCAATTCAGAATGACAAAATTGCAAATGGCATCTTTACACATTTCATGAAGATGCCCATTGTCATGCTAACATCCAAAGAACTCTTCTCTCTATCCCCCAAAGTCCATACCAAGTAGAAAGACCAAGTCACCACCAAACGTGTTCTTCAAGAAAATATCCTCCCAGTCCACACCTCTGAACATACTGAAATATTTGTCATAGATCCCTACGAAATCTACCTAAACTCTCTTCCTGGTGAAATTTCTGAGCCTTTCATCATTGCTAAAGATTTGTATTCTATTAGATCTGCGGTTGTGGATATCAATGGAAAGGACTCAGTCAAGAGAATCGTAGACCCTGGATCTTCAATTATCACAATGTCTAAAGACATCACAAACTCAGCCTCACCTACGACCCCTTGGTTTGCCTCCCAATGCAATCCACAAATGGGGACATCAACAAACCCCTTGGTTTAGCATGTAATGTCTCTTGCGAACTCAGCTTGATTACTTCTTGCGAACTCAGCTTGATTACTTCTTGCGAACTCAGCTTGATTACTTTATATATGCAGATTCACATTATTCACAACCCCACCTACAACATTCTCCTTGGACGCCCCTTTGATGTGTTAACAGAAAGTGTCATTCAAAATTATTGGAATGAGGCCCAGACCATTATGATCTGGGACCCTAATTTGACTAGATTGGCCACCCCCATTTGCACCATTGTTGGAAGGTTTTGCATGACTAGAGGATGTGATTTTGAAAACAAACCAGTGCAATGTATTCTTATCTTTGACCCAACTAACACTTCTATATTTATTAAACACACTGTGAATATTCCTGACCTTGAATTCTCTTCCTCAACCTCTACTGCAATTATTTCAAATGTATATTTATCAGCCTGTAACAAGTTCCACATTCTGCAGAATACCTCAATGGTATTCCTCCCTATGCAAACTACTACTTCAAATTCTCTCTCCTCCTATGTAACATCAATTGACTCTACATATCCAATGTTTGCAGCAACGAAGAAGAAGTATAAATCCATTGCACAAAAGATGTGACCAGTCATCGCCGAACCCCCTGACCAACTTTGGATCATTTGAAATATTGTTGGTAACCCCCTTGAACTTATGCCTGCTCTCAACCACCATCCACCACTGTTTATCCCATCACCATGCTACACCTCCAAACAAAAGTTAATTGTCAACAAGAACCACCCCAGCAACTTTCTATGGCCTGAAGAATGGATGCTTATGCATGACTTGGTTGAACACAATATCCATATTCCTCCAGGCATTTACGAAGAAGTGTGCAATCTTTGGGTAATCACTGTGGTGCATTATCAATTAACTATGTAGGACGAGGGACTGCTGGCAGTCACAAATGTGCGGACGAGAGTAGTCTAAAAGGTAGGTTATATTATGCTAGTTGGGTGAAAGCGCGCAGCGCTTCCCGACCCGTGGAGTATGACCAACTGTGGTGTCGGGGCAAGCTGCGAAACCCAAAGTTTAGGAGTCTAACGACGCGTCGAGCGAGACTCGGCACCCACAGTTTAGGAGATAGCTCCAGTTCTTGCTTTGAAGTCCTAGCCTCAACGGATGCGCATGTTGTCATTTAAGATCCTGTGATGTAGTTCCGGCTTGGCCTGTAGGTATGGGGCAAGTATTTGTGCATGCTTCCGCAAATAAAGATGAAAGGTGTCACTCGCCCACCTCCCGATCACTTTCATTGCCTCGAAGGAGATGCCTCTAAGAAGGTACTCTAGTGTGGAACCGATGCGGATGCCATGTCCCTGTAAAGGGTCTTCTCCGGCTGCTCGTGCTGCCTCAGCTAGACGGCCTATGAAAGTTCTCTTCATGAGAGGGCAATGCCCTCTTTTCCACCTGTACGCGAAAAGGTGATGGTCGTCAGGGGGTGCGTTTATTAGGAGGTGATTCTGGAGAGCCTCGTTTGGATCCGTGGGCCCGTTTTGTTTTGCCCATGAGACGTCTTCGCCCTCAGTCGATGATTTGGTATGCAGTATGTGGAGGACGGTGACCTTCAAACCGTTCCGATCTTCCTCTTCTCTCAGGTTGGTTGGCGAGATGTGTTTCTTGGGGTTGAAACCATCTAAACGTGGGACCGTGAACTCTCCAACCCGTGCAGCGGCATAGAAGCATGTAGTGAGGCAGGCGAAGATCGCCGCGTCGAGGGGTTCCTGAAGGTCGAATTGAGTTCGTAGCTTGATGATGTATTCGGGGGTGAACGGCCGACGTTTCTTGCGTTTTGAGGAAGGAGGTGCAAGTTTGGATGCTCCCGTGAGTAAGGCCTCAACTTCTGGCTCGTTTAACTCCCATGCGGCTCCGTGTAGAATATGCCACGCCCGAATACCATAGACGTAATTGGCTATTGTTCTCCCTGAGCACGCGCCGGCTAGCTCGGATATGAAAGCTGAGAGGAGGATGTGACTTATTGGCGCGTGTTGGGCCTCGGATATCTGTTTGTTATCACAAAAGACGTGAAAAGTAAGGAGCCCTGATCTGTAAGTCTCTCGAGTGCTACTTTCCCAAGCCTGTGACATGACGTCCGTGATGCGATTGAGGTCTGCATCCCCGAGCTTCACGGACAGCCCCTGTTGGTCCTGTGAGAGGCGAGTGTTTGCTGGTTTCCACAGACGTAGCCGATCCTGCGCGAGGCAGTGGGGGCGGAGGGGAGAAGGGATGGGGGAGAGGTTTGGGTTGTATCTTGCCAGTGTACTAGTGCCCAGAAGTGGGGGAAGTATGTTAGTTCTTGCGCTGTGTTGGTTGCCGATATTGGATTTTTTCGGGTGAGGGTTTGTCTGCAGGTTTGTGGAGGATTGTGTGAGGCCTGAATCCGCGAACGTTGGTGACGTTTCCTGTTGGTTTTGCGTGTCTCGAGGCTGTAGTAGCGCCGTGACGAATGTGGAGTTCAGCTGGTGTGAGCGGTGAGTCGAAATCGACGAGGAAGGGAGCCACTTCTTCAGGGATGGCGATGCTCAGGAGGAGCAAACGTAGTGAGGGGTATACGCCCCGGGAAGGTTGATCAGCGGGGTTGACTCTGCTTGGGACGTAGTGAGTGAAAATAGTGCACTTGACATTACCCGTGAGGTCGTGGATTCTGCGGAAAACGGCGTTCATTTGGTTGTTCCTACTTCTCCCTCTCCACCAGCCTTCGACAACACCACGGTTGTCTCCGTATACCTTGAACTGGTCTCCTGCGGACGCAGTTGCCACGATGGTTCAAACGAGAAGTTCGAAACCGATGGCTTCTGCCCATCCGATTTCTCAGCCTTCCGACTTCCATCCAGGGAGTAGACGCCAGGCGCGCCATCCGTCCCCAATGGTGATAGCAACGCCGAAACCAGAACTTGCGTCTGAGAAGGCCTGTTTGTCGATGACTGGGTGTGGTCCTGGGATGGTTCTGAAGAGGTCTGGGGTGCGGAGGGTGGCAGACCACCATCGGATATCGTCTTCGGTGTTCTTTGGGGCATGGTGGGTGGCGTAGGGGGAATTGTTGAATGAACCGAGCATGGACTCTAGGTTCGTTAAGTAGGCACGTCCGGCTGTTACTACCAGGGTGACGTGTAGTAGTTTGCCGTACAGCTTTTGCACCTCGTTAAGGGCATGCGTCTTGCACGAGGCCCATTGACGTAACACCTCGAGGTACTTGTCTTTCTTTCCAGGTGGGATTGCCACAGTTTGTGCCTGTAAGTCCCACACGAAACCAAGGTAAGGGACCTTTGTATTGAAGGGGATAGTCTTTGATGTTTCCCATGGGATGCCCAGCGCGGAGGATATCTTGTCAATGTCATCGTCGTTGTAGGCGAATAGGGAATCTCCGGGGGATTGGGGTGGCGACTGCGCTAAGTCCAGGAAGGTTACGCTTGCATCTTCGTCGAATTCCATAACTCGTCCGTCAGGCATGACTTCTCCCTGGTACCAAAAGTGGCTCCTTTCTTGCAATCTCCCTCCGTTGGCCATGATGTGACCGTTCCATTTTCGCCTTTTAGCATTGTATGCATCGAGTTTGTTACGTGGGATGCGAAAGAATATGTGGTCGTCTACCCACTTTGAGACAGGGCCGATACCTGAAGCTCGGAAGATGTCAGTACCTGCGTCAGCCACTGACCTGTGTGTTCCGCCTGCTGATGACAATCCGAAGTTGTTGTTAGTGTTTATGGTGAACTGGTCTGTACCTTGTAGCCTAACCACGAGTCCTGGCCATTGGTCAGGGTGGACGGGTATCGTGCGATACGCCTCTGCCACGTCCCGGATGGATGCTTGCGAGCCTGGTGGAAGATGCCAGATTAAGGAACAAAGAGTGTTGAAGGTTCCCCAAGTGCATGGGAAGAGGTCAGAGTCGATCGAGTAATTGATGGATGATGTTCCACCTCGGGGTGAATAGGGGAAGGAGAAGTTATGAATTGCCCTACACTTACCCGGTTTTCCTGACTTGGGTATGAGAGAGAGTGGTGATGACTGGAAGGGACCGATGAGGGATTCTACTTCTTCCTTTGTGCACGGGCCGACGTATCTGCCGGACTGGAATTCTCTGTGTACAATGTCGTTGTACTGCTGCAAATATGTATTAAGGGATGAACTATTACTAGGGGCATTGGTAGCGTAAATAGGGGGTATGCCCACGTCGAAGCCGTATCTAAGATTATTAGGAAGAGAGGGGTATTTCTCGAGCAGTTTGAATTTGGCGAGGAGCCTGTGCCATTGGTCAGGATCGTATGGGGTAAGAGCTCTACTCTTTCTGAGTTCGAGGACACTCTTGAGCTCCGTGATCCTCTTTTCCGCATCCGGAACATTCGTGGTGATGGTTTGGGTTGCTGCTGGAGCATCCAGCGGGGCGTTGCCAGTCGGAGCAAATGACGACTCTGTTAGGGTTGACCAGACGCCCTTGCTCATTTCGTTTGCACCGGGCCTTGTCTCCACTCCAAAGTGTCGGTTCGTTGCACTTATGTATCTCGTGGCGGTATCTACCCAGGCAAATGGTGCAGGCGGAGGGGGCTCTCGAACCTGCACCTGACGGAAAGGGTGCCTGGCGTGATGTTGCTTGCGAGACCAGGCATTTCTTGCGAGGGGAGGGTTGGCGAGTGGGTGACTGTGAATCCGCACGTCATTTCTCATGCGCAGGGTTGAAGTCTGAGGCGTGTCTTCTGGGGTTTCGATAACGCCCCGAGGAAGGGCTGGGGTTTGGGGTGAAGGTCTCTCGTATGGCCTGCATCTTTTGATGATTGATCGTGATGATGCAGGTTGAGGCAACAGGGTAATGTGTCGGATGGCCCGTGATGACAAGGCCCGCCATTTTTTTCGGATGTGGTAGGATCCGATTGTAGCATGTAGCACCGCGTCGAGCGGGTGTGGCAATTATGCATGCCGTGTTGCGTGTGCAGTTAGTTAAGCAGCAAAGTCCCACAAGTGGGTGGACATGTGTAGCGAGGTGCAGCGTGGCCCGGGAATCCACCGTAGCAGGGGTTATGGAGCAAATGGGCATATTTGGGATGTAGCATGTAGATGGGAAAAGGGAACGAATCGTCATAGGGAAGGAAAAGGAAAGATTGGACGATTAGCTTTGTTGTCACTGGTGTCATGGTAGGAGCAATGTGCCTCTTTTTTATTATCTGCATGTACTACGTCCCATATTTCATTGGATATTGACTCTAAAAGGCCGTTGTCGATTAGTGCAATATTGAAGCCTCCATCTCCCTCTTGTTTGAGGCGATCGTGCCAGTGTCTGCGCACTCGAGCTTGGTAGGTGATGATGATCTTCTCCCCATTTGCTTGGCTTCGGAAGGGGCTGGCTTCTAATGCGATGAAGAAGTGGGCAAGAGCTTCGGCATATTTCTGGGGCCATCCTGCTTTTCCTACATGCTGCAGATAGCTAGTTTTGGCGTATGTGAGTTGACTCCATGTGAGATTTACATCTTGGATAACGTTCTTCGACGCCCGGACGGCTGATATGGATTTGAAGGATAGTACTTCTCCCACCCGAGTGAGACCATATGCATCGTCTGCTTCTGTGCGCTGATTTGTCTGGGCATCCAAGCATCCTTCACGGGTGAAATAGAAGAGTTCGACATATTCGAAACTTTCTAGTTTGTTGAGGGCATAAGTGGAAGGTCGGGGGGTGATGAAGGACCCAACCAAGCGATTGGTGTCGAAGTCGTTTATCTTGGGTTTCTTTTCTCCCGTTCGCGGCGAGCTAATTCTTGTTCTTGTTCTTCTTGCTCTCTGAGGAGCCTCTCGTTCTCGACCAATGCATTCTGGTCTTCTTCTAATTGTTGGTTCCAAGCTTCTCTCCTTGCTTCGTTTTCCTGTTGCCAAGCACCCACCATCTGAACAACCGCTTCCTCTTGGGTAGCCCCAGTGTTTACTATGAGGTCTTGGAAGGGGATGTAGTGTATGCCGGCATAGTCGGGGCATACTTCTAGGTGTGGGTCTCGTTCGATTCGGGGCATGACTATGGGAATGTCTGGAATGACTTAGGACTAGTGTAGATTTGAAAAATAAGGAATGAACTGAAAGATTGTGATGAGCAGGCTGGGGCTGCTCGTGAATGGTATGGTGGTGCAGGAGAGAAGGAGGCACGTGTCACACCATGCATTCACCCGAAGACTATGCTCTAATCCTCCATTCGTTCCTCATTACGTAATAGAGCTGCAACATGCTCAAAAATATAATTGATGCAGGAGTATACAAATCCTCAAACTCTTTATACTAATCTCGATGGTTTTGTGTCACAAAGAAAGATGGCAAATTGCTTCACTCTGTTCACAGTCTCAAACCACTTAACAAGGTCACTATTCAACACTCAGGCATTGTCCCAATCCCTGAACATATAGCAGAGCAATCTAGAGGTCATGCCTATGGCAGCATACTTGATCTTTATGTTGCATTCAATGAAAGGGAAGTTGCAGAATCTTCTTGAGATCTTACTACTTTTCAGACCCCTTTCAGTGCACTTCAAATTGTCACCCTACCAATGGGCTGGAAAAACTCAGTTCCAATTCTACACAATGACGTCACCTACATCCTACAGCCCAAAATTCCCCATGTTACTATCCCCTATATCAATGACACTCCCATCATAGGTCTGAAGTCCGAATATCGCACTACTGGAGGTTTGTACAAAACAAGACCCTGTCATTCAACAATTCATTTGGGAACACCTTGAAAATCTCAATAGAGTTGTCCAGCATATGAAGTATTGTGGTGGAACATTCTTAGGTCCCAAGTTATTCCTTTGCGTTCCCGAAATAATTGTTTTCCATGCACAAGCTGAATATACCAGAAGGGGCCAAGTTCAAGACGAAAGGAAACCAACGACCGCTCACCAGCCCTCAAAAAGAATTCTTCAACGAGGTACTCGATAAAATGCTGGCTGCAGGTATAGTTGCTCCCATTGACCACAAAGACATCAAGTGTTGCGGAGCAACAACCCTAGCAAAGAAAGTGCACGAAGGAAATGGAGCACAAATCGAGGAATTACAACACAGGCTCAATGATCAATGCAACGCTGCCGGAATACCCCCAACATTCAGGGACTTACCACCATGAACCAGCAAACCCAACACCCCACCGGTGGAGACGCAGCCCAAGTGGCGAGTGTGTCAAGACTTCACAGAATTAAATAAAGTAACGAAGGTACCACTAATGCCCCAGGGCGACATACAAGCCAAACAGCAACGGCTGAGTGGACACCGATGGATAAATATTTTCGACTTTGCAGCAGGGTTTTACGCATGCGCAATCGGGCCCGACGACCAGCCATACATCTGCTTTTACATCGAGGGACGCGGATACTTTTGTTACAAACGCATGCCATTCGGACTAACCGGCGCACCATCCACCTTTGGCGAAATGACCGCCCAGGCCCTAGGCGACCTCATAAGCATACTCTTCAAGTTGTTCATCGATGACGGCAGTATGGCTGGGGATGACTTTACTGAAATGTTAAGCAACACCAGGAAACTACTTACAAGGGTCAGAGAGAAAAGGTTGTCACTGTCAGCCGCAAAGTCCAGCTTCTTCGTGACAGAGGCAGTCTTCGCAGGAGCACGAGTAGGACCAAATGGCATAAGGCCAGACCTAGCAAAACTAACAGCCATCGTAGATTGGAAACGGCCAATGGACCTTCAAAACCTTGCCGCCTTCACAGGACTAACCGGTTACTTCAGATCCCTAATTAAAGGATACGCAGCTTTAGTGCAACCGTTAACCGACCTAGGAAGGAGACTAGACGTCCCCAAAGGGAAAGGAAAGGCAGCCTACCGGCGAGCAATGAAACAACACTCCCTAACAGACATATGGACACCCGAACATGAAAAGGCCTTTCTGCAACTAAAGATAGCACTCACCAACGAGCCAGTCCTGAATGGGCCCAAGTTCGATGGCACTCCCTTCGTCGTCACTACCAACGGGTGCAAATATGGCTTCGCCAGAATGCTCTCACAACGACATTCCATAGTACTGCCAAACAGTAAAGAGGTCACTCACATGCACCCAGTGGCCTTCTGCAGCAAAAGAACATCGGAAACGGAAGAGAAGTACAAACCGTATTTGTTAGAATTTGCTGCATTGAAGTTCGCCCTAGACAAGTTCTCAGACCTGATATGGGGATACCCAGTCGAATTAGAAACGGACTGCCAAGCATTACAAGACCACCTACTAAACGACAAGTTGAACTCGACACATGCACGCTGGAGAGACGGAGTGTTGGCACATCAGGTAATGGATGTACGTCACCGGCCAGGACGACTAAACCCGGTCGCAGACAGCATCAGTCGAAAATTCGTCAATCTGCCAACAGAGCATGGTGATGGTCATGAATGGACCGTAAGCGAGGATTGGGAAGCAAGAACAGGCCTCCAGAACGACATGTTCCACGTCGAACCACTCACCACCTACAACAGCCTCAGAACGTGCTTCGCCAATGAAAAAGTGTTCCTCAAGACCGTAAACGCACTAGCTGAACTCGATCATGGGAGGAGCATCAAGGATCGAAAGAGAGCCAAGCACCATGCAGATGGGTTCATGATTCAAGATGGGAGACTATGGAAGATCGCTAACACAAAGTCTACACGCACCAGACCAAAGGTGGAGTGTATTTCACAGACCAAAGCAGCTGCACTGGCCTGGGAAATGCACTGCAATCAGGGACACTTCCACAGAGACAACATAAAGATAGCATTGATGGACAAGATTACGAGTCCACACCTAGATCGTTCCATCACCAAGGCCATCAAGGACTGCGGCAAGTGCAAGGGCTACGGGCCAAAGCACATACACTCATTATTAGAGCCAATAATGTGATGACACCCATTTGAACTCATGGTCAGCGACACATTGACAATGCCGAAAGGGAAAGGGGGCTTCATTAAACTGTCTCTATATGTGGACGTGTACTCACAACATCTTTGGGCAGATAAGTTGAAGATGGCCGCCTCCGGGAAAACAACATGCAAATCACTCAATAACATATGCACCACCTTCACGGCCCCTGAAACCCTCATGGTGGACGGAGGCCCAGAATTCAACAACGATGCGGTCCGCAACACATGTGCCACACGTAATATCAAACTTCACATCGTACCCGCATATTCCCCATGGATCAACGGCTTGGTGGAAGGAATGAATGCAAAACTGCTGGGAAGACTGAAACGACTCTGCTCTCCCGACCTGGGGGAGGACGAGTACAATATGATGGACGTACCAGCATCATGGCCCGATCATCTGGAAAAAGCCGTCGAAATACTGAACAACGGTATACTCCCTAGCCTCAAGTTCTCACCTAATGAACTTCTCCTAGGAATAGTGATTAATATGGGGTGCACGCCAACCAACGAAGCGGAGACAGAGGTATCAGAAGAGAGGTCGTATTCAAAGCCGGACAACTCATACAAGTCTACAGAAGCGATCTAGACTACACATTCAAAGTGGGGCGGGGACTAGAACCGAAGTGGTCAGCACCACGTCGTGTAACAAGCCGTAACCGCAATTCGTACAAACTAGAAACCCTCGAAGGACTTCCAATCGGTGAGAGATTCTCCTCACGAAGACTCCGCAGATTCATTCCACGAAATGGCACAACACTCCATGAAACCCAGGAAGCCATCGAGAAGCTGTATAGCAAGCGAGAAGTTGAAGAAGATGCCATCTCAGAGAGCGAGAAGGATCAAGTGGTTGAGGATGACGAAATCATGGACTGGGAAGACATGCCAATTGGACAAACGAGGACCAACACAAGTCCATCGGATGCAACGAGGGCGTTGCTACGTGGGGGGGGGCACATGTGGCCGTGAACCACGCCCACCCACAGAACGGATTAGGATTAGCCACGTGACGGACAGCAGTAGAGGCACGAGTTCGTAGTAGATAGGATCATCATCGCATACCACGCTATAGAGTTGCCTCGCCCGCGCTTTTGGGCATCCCCGCTCATGTCCACAGTCTGTTGCTGTGAGACTGCACATCTCCAACATCACCTTGGTACATCATTCGCACCATTATCCAATCACTTACAGTTTGCAATATTCTTCGAAATTCTTTGAACTTCATTGGACCATTGTAGTGTGTCCAAAATAACATCGGACTCTCATTTAGCAGCATCAGACTATTAATAACACCTTCATACATTATTCGCACCTTTCTCCAGTTCCCCACTGTGTTGGTGATAGCCATTCGACTACCTCACATCCTTCCTCTGGCTTGTGTTATACCGAACGAACTCATTTGGAGGTTTTGTTTGGGTTTCCAGGTTGAGTATCATCAATGACACGTTCAGAGGAATGCATCCATACGACCATGTGAAATGGTGCTTCATGGGCTGTGGACCATTGTTGTGGTCTGTCAGGTGCATGGGCAGCTGTCTCTGAGTGTCTGCAGTGGTCTGGGTGCTAGACAAAGCCCAGGTCATTGTTGTGGGGGTGGTTGCAGCCGTTGTTGCAGCTGTTGTTGGCTGTGACATGGCAGCAGCACAGGGATGCTCAGGCCTCAAAAAGGGGGGCTGTGGGGTCTGCAGAGGTGGGGTGGATTGAGCTGGCAGTGTGTGCTGTTGCTTGTGAGGGGTTGGGGGCTGTTCCGCAGGTGGGGATGAAGTGGTGGTGGCATTGATGACAGTGTTGATGCTGGTGATGGCAGTGTTGACATGTCTGATGGGGGCTGTGCAGGCATTGATGGTGGTGATGACGGACTGGTGGGGATCTTGTTGTGGGTTGCCATTTGCATAATGGCATTGACAGTGAGGGTGCTGGTCTGGGTGTGAGTGTCAATGCAGGTGGTGGAAGGTTGGGGTATGGTTTCTGTGGATGTCCCCACATCTCTCAGTGGGCATGGTGGCTCATCACAGGGTGCCATTTGGGTAACGGCATCGGTGGAGGTGGAGGTGGTTTGGGTGCTGGAGTTGATGCAGATAATGGTTCTGCATTCTTGAGTTGTTCTTTCTGCCTCTCTGACAGATAACTCTCCATTCTTGAATCCAATGCTCATCCCTTCCTGGAAACCCTCCAAGCAAAACTCTTCAAACATGAATTTGTCTTGCAGCGTGTCTGAACACCCAGTTGCATACCCATCATTATATCCCACTTCCCATCCTTCCTCAGTTCCCAACTTCTTTCCTTCGTCTATTGTGCACATCCAGACCAGCTTGAGGTTTGCACTGTCATTCATGGTAGATGCTTAGTCACAAAATCAAGATATGTTCTTGTGATCTGCCTGTTCCAGAAATGTGTGGAAGTTGCAACGTGAGACTGCAGTGATGGAGGCGATCGTTGTCGGTTGTGATGTGGCAGGTGGCTCCTGTATACACAAGACCTCAGAAGTGAGATTTTGCTTCTGCTATGTGGGTTTATTGCTGAGTGCACTTGCTACTAGTGCTTTGAAATCCTGTAAGGATGTTCTTGGTGTTACTTGTGCAGTTTTCACTGGTTGTCTTTTCTTTTCCATGCTGGTAAATGTTTAGCTGAGGTAGTAGACTATCTGAGGTGGACAGTAGGGCAGTGGCAGATGACAGAATGACAGAATGACAGAAGACAGGTGGCAGAAGCAGAAGACCGAGATAGCAGTAGACTGAAATGAAAGGCTCAGGCTCTGAAATGAAAATGCTCTGAAATGAAGCAAACACGTGTAGAGTTGAATCAACCTGTTGTCACCAGATGGAGATGTGCAGTCTCATGGGGACAGGATGGGAGCATGAGCAAGAAGCCCTAAAGCATGGGCAAAGCAGTCTATAGTGTGGTAGCGATGATAAGACAGTGTCTACTCTATGGGAATGTCTATCTAAGGTCACATGGTCATGTGTCTAGTGGTCACATGTCTACCTGCTGTAACCTATGGTTACATCGGAAGTTGAGAATGATGTTTAGAGTGTGGCAAAGGATGACAATAACAATGATAGTGTCCAGATGATAGGTATGATGATATACGATACAATAATGAGCTGCAAAGAGGTATGAAGAAGTTTGCAATCATTTCGCAGAACTTCGGACTAAGACAAGAGATGATCCTTGAGGTATACTTTTAGATCTTGAGATGATAGAAGTGGAGACAATTTCTTGTTGCTACTAAGTAAATACTACAGACTTTTATATGTTTTTAGAACAAAAAATACCTAATGGGATTCTGGGAATAAGGTCATGAGACCATAAGATGTATATCAAAATGTATCAGAACAATAAAAAACCACAACCAAGTAGTATGTTTTCTTTGTTTTTTATTCAACTAACTATTTATTTTTCTCTTTTAGGTTCTTTACTTTGATGACAACAATGTCCCAATGCCAACCCACAACAGCTACCACCCCAACACAGTACCACCACCCAGCCTGCAAGCCACTGCTCATGGGGGGAGATGGGGCGCTTCCAGGAGGACAAAGAGGAATGACAACAACAAAGGGGAACAAAGACAACAAAGGGGAACATGCTGCCACCAACACCACCTCAAACACCAATACTACCACCAACATCAACGCCAACACCACCTCCAAATGCCAGCACTGCCAAAGCCAACACCACCTCCCATGCCAGCACCACCAATGCCAAGCCTGCCACCATCACCAACTCCAATGCCAACCCCAACCCAACACTACCTCCTCCAACACCACCTCCAATGCCAACACCAATGCCAACACCAATGCCACCACCACCACCAACACTAACAGCACCTCCAACACCAACACCATCTCCAACACCATCACCTCTACTAATGCTAATGCCAATGCTGCCTCCCATCACCAATGCCAATGCCAACACTGCCTTCCATGCCAGCACCACCACCAACACCAACACCAATGCCACCTCTCCTCCTCGCTCCAAATGCAGGAGGGGTTTTTTTTTTTTTCTTTCAATTCATCTGTTAGCTGACCCCTCTACATAATAGTTTTATTACTTCTTTTTAATTTTATTATCTATATTTATAATAGTATTATGTATATTATGTCAGTTTAGACTGATGCAAGTCAGTCCACAACTAGTTGTGGCTGAACCAGTCACAACCGGTTGTCAGACTGGACTGAACTACAAGAAACCAGACTTGTGTGGTCCAGTCTAGTTGTAATGTAGTTTGTAAATGTAACTGAACTGGTTTTGGTCCGGTTTGATCCAAAAATGGAAAAAAACCGGACCAAACCGGACTTTAAAACACTATGTGCACACAACATAACATATCTGTTGATGCTTGGGTAGGGAAACTGTCAACTTCTGATGTTGTGAAGAATGTCACCACAATAGTGTTCCATTGGGAATGCCCTATGATTCATTCATTTACAAGAAGAAATTTCATCCTATTCACTTATGAAAAAGTTGGAATAAAATATGTCTGACTTCCATCCATTTGAGGTTTGAAATCTACAGTATGAAAATTCATCCCAAGTTCATCCACCATATATTCAGCCATTTATATCAGATATTTTCTATTTTCTGACTTAAACAGCTGAAATCCATACCCAACCAGTCTCACAGCACAAAACACATTATGTGACCTTGGATTGTTCTTTCTTTCCAGGCTCTCAGGACACATACAATACATCTGCTCTTGTGCTCTGCAATCATACATTATTCCTCAAACAAGCAGAGATAGTTCAATCTGCTTTAATTAACAAAGATTTCAATACATTTTCCACTAAGTTCAGCATCAAAGGCATGCTATTTCTCAGTGTGTTAAGCTCCCTCTTGTTCCCAACTTCATTTCCTATGCCTTCATGCATCTCATCTGGGTGAACCTAATCTCTAATCTGGTTCTTCTGTGGACTGAGAAATTCAAGGACTTGGATCATGATGGGCAGGGCTATGTGATTATGAAAACTGTGTGGGAAGCGATCAGAGAGGCAACCTTTTGGGCTGGGGACACAATTCCTGCCACATTCAGGTCCTGCATCCCCAACATTGTATCAGAGAAGGCAAATATGATTGCTGAAACCTATTCAATTCAGACATTATACCTTGCACCCATGTTTCTCAAAGGCCACTTCCTGAATAAACACTACTACAACCATTTCATGAAACTTGTTCAACTGCTTGCACATTGTATTAACCTTGAAATCACCCATGAAGCAATTGATGACCTCTACCAGAATTTCCAGAAGTGGGTTCAAGACTATGAGCAGTGCATGCTTCCACCACTTACTTCAATGGAATTTTGTTTAATGGCTTGCCAGGTTCTATGGTCAAGATGATCCAGATCACATTGATAGGGCCACCTCATAGTACAAGCATGGAATATGCACTCAGGACCATTAGTTCACACTTCTACAAGCTATTTAGAAGTCCTGTTTACAGTCCAAAAATCATTTCGTACCTCCAAACATCATTTCGGACTTCCGAAGTTATTTCACATTTTTTGCAGATTGTTCACAGCTTTGAATGGGACTTCATGGACCTCAAAGTTCTTTGGACTACTTTGGACCCCCAAGACAGTGTACCCCTGTGTTCGGAGTCCTCTTGTCATCACTTGTACCAACCTGCAATGTGTTTTAGAACCTTTTGGCAGCTGTTTCGGACATATTCATATGGAGATATTAGCACTTTAGGAGGCAACAATGCATTTAGCCTGACTCCACAGTGCTACAACAATAGGACAGTCCTATTTTGACTCAGTTGCAGCTGCTGATCCTCACTTTAGTTCTGGTTCCTTGTCCTTTGTCTTCATTTTGATGTAGATATATTTCATAGCCTCATGTCCAGTCTCATCACCTTCATTCCCCCTTTTAGTATATTCTTGTAGGATGTATATATGCCTGTACTAGTCACTTGAGAACATCAGGATTGTGCAGTAGTAACCCTCACCCATTCCGCTTAAGTTTAAGGAGCATAGCTCTAAACTTAGCACTCATTCTAGTCCGAAGTTTTGTGAAAGCATCACTAACTTCCTTGTATTTTATTGTATCCCTTGATCATTGCATCCCTCATCGCCCTCGTCTCGACCATCACATTATTGCTATCAATTTAGTATTTACTTGTCCCTATCTTCATCGCTAAATGTCCCTTACAGTTTGTGAAATTCTCCGAAATTCTTCGAGATTCGTAGTGTGTCCAAAATATCTTCAGACCTTCATTTAGCATCTTCGGACCCTTTGTATCACCTTTGTACATAATTTGCACCATTCCCTGATTCCCCATGGTATGCAAACGAAGGCACTACGTGTCTCAACAAAGTCCAGAATTAATGATGCAACTCACACTCTGGCTGCCATTGAAAACGAGGTATATCCTGATGCTTATATTAATTGCAGCTACTAACTCTACATAACTAGCTTAATACTCTGAGATTGCGCACTGGTGTTGAGTCCATGCTTTTTGCTACCCGTGGTACTACAGATATGCCGATGAGAGATGCCTTTTTTACGACATCTGGTGTTGACAACTTTCTCGAAGGCGTGATGAGGATTGATACCCAAGACTTCTTGGGGAAAATGGAAGGGTTCGCAGTTCAGGGCATTCGAGGTATAATTTCTTTTTTTGTGAACCCAACTCTTCCTAATATTCTATTACAGGAGTGGCACAAAATTACAAGCAATGAATTTCAGCGATGTGTGCGGATATCCGTCATATTATCACTCAGAACCTCAGTGGGTAGCTAATGAACACAATAATGTATTGTACTAAGCATTCCATGCAGGAGAGACAACAGGTGACAAAAGCGCGCGCATGGAGTGGAAACACTATTGGAGAAATGTTGTCAAGCGATATCAAGTGATCATCAAGGGTTGGCCAGACAATATACCCTTTCGTAACCTCAGTGAATCCTCAATCTCACTGAGCGACCTCGAGACACTGCACCAAAAGTGGTCTTGCGGTGGAATCTATTGGAAAAAGCTTTTGGCCCAAGAGTTGCAAGAGTTAGATCTTCGACGCGACCATCAAATTGAGCAGGGAGAAGCAGAGGCACCAGCATCTCGACGCTGCCGCTCTGATTTTGGTAAAAAGTGTTCTCGATCTAATACTACAGGTTCTAGTACACAGAAAAAAAATAAGAAGTCTAGAAAGGTAATCTCTGATGCAGAAGATAGCGAAGAAGAATTGGATGGGGAAGGAGTTCACATACAAAAAAAGCGCCGCAAGTCTGCCAGACGAGTAACTACAACTGATACAAGTGCTGATGAGGAGGAGACAGCGGGAAAGCATCATGACGATCCATTGGCTGCTCCTGCAGACACATGCTCCCGCCCTGCACCTGCCAATCCACCAGCTGTGCCCACCATTCCTACCGCTCCAGATGCGCCCACCGTCCCTACCACTCCAGATGTGCCCACCATCCCTCCTACCACTCCAGATGTGCCCACCATCCCTACCGCTACCCAACCCACCCCTTCACAATCTGACACTGACGACACCACAGGTCTTCCATCTGCTTCACCAGCTGCTATCACGGGCAGTTGTACCTAGGCCGTCCTTTGATGCACTCACGGCCACTGGGCCCTGTCCCAAATTATGATCATTTTATGTCGTGTTATCTACCCACATTATGTTCTTAGTATGTATCTATGATTGAATTTATGGTCAGTATATGTTTAAAATAATGTTGAGAGGATTGAGCACCACTGAATATGAGAAAAGGCCGGTGAGAAGCACTCGGCGTTGAGTTCGACAAGGTTAACGTTGATGACGTGTCGTTGGGCAGTGTGGGAAAGAGCTGAGTTTGGGGGTGTTGATGACGCTTGCCAGAATGATGTGGAGAACGATGGGAGGATCGCTAGAGAGTATGAGAAGAGTGGGAAGCACTGGCGTTGAGTTTGACAGTGTTGACGTTGATGATGCATTGCCAGGGAGTGTGGGAGCGACAACGAGCCCATGTTCGGCAATATTGATGATGAGTCTGATGGCCAGATGATCGCGAGATCGCGAGAGGAGGCTAGCAAGAAGTGCTTGGCATTGAGTTCGACGATGTGGAGAGTGTTGATGGCAGCATGGGAAGCGTATACGATGACGGACGACATGTTGACGCATTGCTGGGCAGTGTGCAAAGCGTAGTGGTATGTTTACGATGATGGATGACACATTGCCAGCATGGGAAGAGCTCTCGATGTGGAAGGATAGGTGGAGGGCACTATGTATGCGTAGACCTACCAAAACGGGCTGAGCGAACTTAAAATACATAAGTCTATATACGCACTGGGGAAGGAAATAATGCTGGTGTCGGGTTTTGATGGAATTGACTATTATAATAGTGGGTGAGGCACCGGATCACCCACTATTATAATACTGGGTTGTGGGAAGATCAGGTGCACCTGGCCCGACGCTCGTCACCTAGCCCGACGCTCGTCACCTGGCCCGACACTCTAATGATCTGGCCCGACGCCTGTCCCCTAGCCCGACAGTCGTCACCTGGCCCGATATATGATGCCTGCCTTTCCTTTGCTCTCTTTGGTCAGTCATGTGTGCAGGTCAACTATATTTAGGGTGTGGGCCAATCCAATCTAGTTGCACTAACTTCCTGCTCATTGGTCCACTCTTCTGTAGTGGGTTGTTCTGTGTACATGGGCCCACATTGGCTGGCCCAGCATACTCATGCAAAATACATCATGGGCTGGTCCATAGTATATCGGTCAGAGTTACTATCATATGTGATCGTAGAGCCACGGTCTGCACTTGTCCGCGCATTGCAAGAAGCCCGTCAGTCCAACTCTATATGCTTTAACCCTTTGCCCCATGCTGACCCATTCTATACAGGCTGGCTCGGTGCAGCACCCACCAGAAACATGAAGTGTAGAATATCGCCCTCAAGCGCAGCTCCCAGTGGGAAATCGAAAAAAGCGAAAGGTAGTTGTTTGTTTTAGGCCCTTGATCTTATGTGACACTCAAATCGTTCCCAGGTCAACAAGAAACTCATGGTAAAAAGGGGGGGAAACCTTCAGGATCTACAAGAGAGTCAGGTAATGTTCGCCCACTTTTTTTCAGTGTCTGGTAGTTGCCATGATGTACAGATTATTTCGAATCCGACCATGAGGAACACCCAAGCAGCCACCGAGTGCATGAGCTGGATGATGGTGAGGAGGAGGAAGTGAGCGACCCTCGACATGGCACCGAGGATGAAGTTTGTGATGGTGACGATTTGGATCTGGCTGCCTTGGATCCAAAGGCGTTGAAGCAGGTCTTGGCAGCTGAGGTAATTGCAGGGTCTTTTTCCTTCATTCCCAGCTACTGACCTCCCATCGACAGCGTGCACATTGGGGGACATCCCATGATGACCCTCCAAAATCACAACCAAAGAAGCACCATGCCAGGAGTCACACCAAGTCGTCTGACAATGACAACGACAATGACAACCCTGCAACTCGGATCCGCTCTGCAGGGCCCGACTTGACATCCGCCTCAGAGCTGGATTTTCTCACGTTCACATGTCTGATTCTCATGAAGACCTCTCAGATGCGGACATGACTAACGATGTGAACCATGGCTGGCCAAAAGCAGCACATTATGTCCCTGCCAAATCTGGAGCTCGCGTTATCAGTCTCAAGGCTCAGCCACCCCCACTGCAGAAGGTGCTCAAGGCTGGAATCCGCCAAATCACTGGGGATGCACTTTGGAAGATGTCATTTCCCAAGCTTGCGGATACGTATAAGCCATACCATAAGGTTCTTCAAGCGTGTGCGTATGAATGCAGTTACGATGACCTGGCAGATCACTTCACTCGAGACGGGAAGTTTGGGATCATTATGGCAAGAATCATAAGTAGTTCACTTTGGGTCATCATCAGCTGGTGCACTTTAGTCACCCCCTGACCTGACTAATGGTAGTAGTATACATTTTAGGGTAATTAAACTACTCAGAGTAGTGGCGGCTCCGGTAGCTGGCAGTTGGGATGGCGTCTGGCAGCTGCCATTTTTACTG